>JAQBSW010004951.1:0-62715 GCA_029291075.1 Eudiplozoon nipponicum | reverse complement strand
ATTGTACCGTCCTATTATTCCGCATTCTTCTACCAAATATATAGTGGTTAAAGGGCGTAATACCGGCTCCTACTGATGAGTCGCCAGTAAGCACGAAACGAATGTGCATGAGATTATACTTTCCGTTCATGCTGCCTTTGGTTTATCCTTCTGGTCACAACTGAACTAATTTGTTACTAGGTTCGCAAAACCTAATACATACTTGCATATATATTAGTTCTTCGCAACAAACAGTATTTAACTGTAATATATTGAATTGAATGATGTCATGCTTACCGCGAAATGTGATAACTGATATCGATGAAGGCCAGAGTGTATGGTTTAACTGGAGTAACAGGTGTTCGGAAATTGTTGTAATTCTCAATTTGGGTGAACTTTAGCATAAATTAATATCCATCAGGTTGGTATCATGTACCGACTCGGAAACCATAGTGTTAGTATCCGGTACTCATCGATTTCAAAAACGGTATCAGTTACTAACACAATAGCCATAGTGTTAGTATCCTTTACAGACTCGGTATATATATTATATAGTGTGAGTTAGCATTGAAGTCGTATTGTCGTTGACTTCAGATTATGTTAGCTTCACTATTACAGGTTTACACATTCGTCTAGGAGATTGTACCGTCCTATTATTCCACATTCTTCTACCAAATATATGGTGGTTAAAGGGCGTAATACCGGCTCCTACTGATGAGTCGCCAGTAAGCACGAAACGAATGTGCATGAGATTATACTTTCCGTTCATGCTGCCTTTGGTTTATCCTTCTGGTCACAACTGAACTAATTTGTTGCTAGGTTCGCAAAACCTAATACATACTAACGTCTACATATGTCAGTGTCTTTTATCTGCTGTTTGTAACTTACGTAGGCTATGCTTGTCAAACAAAAATAGTCCTAAAAAGCCTACAATATTAAGGAACTATGCTTCGCTAGCCTATAACAAAACTGCACATCCAAATTTATTTTACTCAGGAACTTTTAGGCAGAATCCGATACGCATTTTTCTCCACAAATGCAGAAGGTATAAGAAAGCTAATTTAGCCTTCATTATTCACATACTCAGCTCGCGTCTCATATTGTTTGTCGGGTGGAACGCAACGACCGGAGAGAGCGTGCTTGCGGTTTTCAACATTTTCTCTAATTTCGAAGGATATCGGGTTTCATTTTGTTTTTATTTTCAGATTCTCGGGATTTCTTGTCTGATTTCATCTCTAGGATACACCAGGAATCTACCTACACATTTTTTTGGAATTTACCTTCAGTTATCAAGGATCTATTCCTAGCTCACCCGATTTTCCCGTTTATTTCTGCATTTTAATACCCATTCTTTTTCTCTCATCAATACTCATTCTTTTCCTCTCTTTTATCGTAATCTACGTTATTCTGCTCTTCTATCTCACTCCACCATGAACCAGCTTTCGTCGCCAGCCCCCATCTCCCCGTTCCTCACCCAAAAGCTTATCTCCAATATTTCTGACCTCCAACAGCAAATGGCGGACATCACAGGATTACTTGGAGCACTGACTGGCAACCTTTCAGTCTCCACCGTTCAGCCCCATTTGTTGCGTCAAGCTGATGCGTTTCTGAATGGGGTAGCCAGGGAGGTTGCCCTGCGAAATCACAACAAGAGAAACCTCTTTCTTTGGTCTCCGCGCTCCCCACTCTCAAAGGACGATCTGGCCTCAGATCTCATCAGTCAAATAGGGGACAACTTTAGCCACCTTAAAGAGATCTCCTCGGGAAAGGGTCAAGCCTTTATTCTCTCCTCGCACAAAAGACTGTCTGACGGTGAGGTTCGTCATCTCAAACTGCACTCGCCCATCTTAGCATCCGGGAAAGTCAAACTAAAACGAGATTACACGCTACTACAGAGGACTTTAGAGAAAGCCCAAACCCATAAACCGGACACCACCCCCCTCCTCCAGCTCATCACGCCTTTCCGGGCTGGAGCAATCCAAAGAAAAGCCGCTCAGTTCACGGCGGAATCCTTGGCGATGCACCTTCCTCCAGTCCACCCCTACTGATACCTTCCCGATTTGAAGGCCTTCCTTTCACTTTTAGCCCTTACTCCGCAACCAGTCCCCCCACACAATCTCAAGCTTTACCACGTCGTCGTGGCCGACCACGCCGCGCTAAGCCTCCTAATAACGCACCTTCTCCCCCAAGTTCGTCCGCCAGGTCCACATCCCCTCGACAAGTTACTTTTGTGACGGATGCTATGACCCAGAAACCGAAAAAACGTAAGTCTTCTAAGACCAAACAAGACTTCGACCCAGCCCCATCAACTTCGACTCCCTCTACTGAATCCATCATCGACCCCACCCTGGACTGTTGCGTCCCAGCCCCTGATCTGTCTCTGTCCCTGCTCGCCCCCTCAACGCAGCTTCCGAGTGCCCCCTCGAGCCCAGATATCTCGCCCCCTTTTGCTTTCAAACCCTCCAATTACCTCACCCACCTGATAAACGCGGGACAAAAGAAATCCAAATCGACGCTGACCACTCTATCCTTGTCAACGAGCGGTCTGTCACCCTCATCAGCCCTAGATCTCGCCCCGCCCGCCAGCGGAAAGCCCCCGCACGCTTCTCCTCCCCGATCTAACCATCCCTCTCTCAGAGCACTCTCAGCAATTCTCATCAACTGCAGGTCACTTACGCCTAAAATCAATCAACTACGAGCTTTTCTATCCTCTAACGAGATAGACATATGCGTTCTTGTTGAGACTTGGCTGTCCCCTTCCATCCACTGTGATGATCTTTTCCTCATTCACGGATACACGTTCCTTCGTAGCGACAGAACTGTCGGTCGTGGGGGCGGACTAGCTGCCTATGTCCGATCCCTTCTTATGCCCAAACGCTTGTCGACATCGAACTCTCAAGGATTGGAATTTTTCTCGTTTCAGCTACAAATCCATAACCAAAGCATATCTACCTGTGTTGTCTACAGACCCCCTAATATCTCACTCATCGACGACACCCGCGGGGCCCAACTTCTATCTACTTTTTTCTCTTTACACTCCGATCGGTACGTCGTTGTGGGTGATCTCAACCTCCCCATGGCTAACTGGCATAATCTAGCTTCGGAAAGTCACCCACTGCTTCGACTCTTCGCGGACAACCTGCTACACCAATTCGTGCATTTTCCTACCCGAGGGAACAACCAACTGGATTGTGTACTCTCCAATAACGAGGTGACCGATGTTCGCTCTCGGGAGATCTTCCCTAATCTTGATCACTGTCAGGTATCCTTCCTCTTACCTCTCTTATCCTTCACCCCTCGAGAAGACACCCAATCTTTCAGACGATTCACCAACTGGGAAGAGTTCCGCCGACTCTGTGACACTGTTAACTGGAGGGACCTCTTTCTCCCAAACAATCTCTCCTCGTGCTTTTCCGAAGTCCATAACATCCTATCCTCCCACTATAACTCCGCCACCTCTATTCAACACGTATACTCGACGAATAAGTTGAACGCTCTGTTTAAGGCACGTGACAACCTCGCACGCAACTCTCGTCTACGCACATCGTCACTTGCCCGCGCCCTCGCTCTGAGACGCATCGATGGGCTCATTAAACAGGCTATCAACAAACAAGCGCTCCACATCGAAAAACGCATCCGCTCAGCTCCTAACCCCCGGGCAAAGTTCGCTATCATCAAACACCAATTGCTGCAAAAGCCTAAAACCTCGTATATCAACTTCTCTCAGTCAGACGACCCCTGCTTCGCCAATGATTATCTGACTCACCTTCTCGACTCCTTTTCCACTCCCACTCCGCCTGTTGAGATGTTAGACAACGGAGACACCGAGAACCTACGCTGGTTCCATGTCTCTCCGGCTTCCGTCGCCCAAGCAATTAAAGACATTAAATCTAAACACCAATTTGATCAATATGGTGTCTCGGTCAGTATGATTGCCCTTCTAGGCTGGAACGTCTTCTCTCTGATTGCAGATGTTATTAATCATTGTCTCGAAACCACCTATCTTCCCCCGGACTGGCTCAATTCGACGATCTCTCCTATCCCTAAAAATGGCACTTCTTCGATCTCATCATTTAAAGATCTCCGCCCCATTACTATCGTCCCTTCTTTCACCAAAATCTTCGACAGGATCTTATACAACCTAATCTACCCCTCCATTAAGTCTCATGTAAACTTCTATCTCCTCGATGATCAACATGGCTTTTTGAATGGCCGCTCCTCTTCCACCAACTTAGTTAGTGTTCTCGATCATTGCTACTCCTCCTTCTCTAAAGGGCTTCAGTGCACCCTCCTATTCCTGGATATTTCCAAGGCTTTTGACTCGCTGTCATTTTCAGCAATCGAATCCGCCTTACTGAGAAGCGGTATCTGCGGCAACGTTCTCAATCTTATTAGTTACTATCTCCGAAACCGATATGCGACAGTAAAAGTTGGCAGTAGTCACTCGAGGCCAGCCCATATCCGATCCGGTGTTCCCCAGGGCTCCGTACTTGGTCCCATTCTCTTCAACCTTACGCTCGCGCACATACAGGTTGAAGACAACCTTTTCAAGCTGTTCAAATATGCGGATGACATGGTTATCGTATTCAGCAACTCCAAAACATCCAACCCCTCCTTATCCCTTATATCGGAGCTCCTATCCTCGCTCCACTCGCAGCTCAGCAGAATCGGCCTCAAACTAAATCCCACCAAAACTCGCCTAATGAAACTCTCCTCTGATCCATTCTGCTCTATCCCGGTTGCCAACTACCCCCTTGATATAGAAATAATAGATTCGGCCAAACATCTTGGCATTCATTTCTCAAAATCCCTAGACTTCTCCCTACACCTTACACACACTACTTCCAAACTCTTCAAATGGGCCCGTCTGATCTGTTTTAAGACTAACAATCCCACTCTCCAACTCACGTTATTCAAGGTCTACGTTCTGCCCCTCATTTCCTACGCCAGCGAATTCTACTGTCCTCTCACCCTCGCCTCCTCGTATACTATTGAACAGGTATCCTCCAGATTTCTAAAGCGAGTCTTCCCGAAATGCCAAAACTATAGGGAACGCCTACTCCTGGCAAACCTTCTTCCGCTTTGGTTCACCCGTCACCTTCGAGTCATTTCTTTTATCCATAAGATCACAACTTGCTTACCACTCTCCAACTTTGCCCACCCAAGTCACCACTATGCCACACGTTCTAGTAACTCTTCTATCCAAGCCAACCATACCCCCACCATATTTAAAAAAATCTATCTCTTCTCCAAAGCCACTAATGTCTTCAACGCTCTTCCCACAGACATAAAGCTCCTACCCCAGCACGAATTCAAAAAGGCAGCCCATCAGTACTTCTTCAACAAACTTCTTTGTGATACGACCGATTGGAAACGAAACTGGTTCCTTCTCAATCCATAACATTTACTTCACCCCAGGCTATTCTCTTTACTAACTTCGGAGGGCGAAATCCCTCAGGCAGCCATCTAATCTTCCACTTTACCTCTCTGGTCTTAATCTTTTCTTCTAGATTCACTAATACCACCTCTCAGCCCATTCCTGACCCCATTATATCCACGTTGTGGATACTTTACTACGTTTTGCTCATCCAATTCTTTTCTTTCTTGTTTCAGCGGAGGACCGGAAACCCAACAGCCCTACCGATCCACCAACGGTTCGCTTCGGACATCGACTCCCCCTGGTCTTCTTTCAATCACAACCACGTTCTACGGATGCCTGCGATCCCTGCAAGACTCGCTCGCTTCAATCCTGCTGATTCCATCCATGTCCATGCTTTGCTCCATCAACTCAATCGTCACGACAATGGACTCCATCGGTCGACGTCTACCTCCGGGCCGCCATCTTTTCATCTTCATCTTTGTTTTCGATCTCACATTCACCTTGAAGATCTGATACTTCACGGACTATCTCCAATTGATCTTGTCTAGTCAAATGGAACTTCGTTTCTATTTATTTTTCACCAGATTGAACTATCTTGATGTTAATGATAACTTTTCCCCTCCCCAACCCCTCCCCCTGCTATTAAATACTTTGCTAGTCACAATTCCACTCACCTCCACATATCCTACCCTTGATTTGCTATTTCAATGGTTGGGCCAGTTGGCCTTTGATGCCAAATAAATGTATTATTATTATTATTATTATTATTATTACTCCTACTACTAAATTTTTAAAAAAAATTCAATATTATTATTATTACGACTATTGTTATTATTATTATTATTATTATTATTATTATTATTATTATTATTATTATTATTATTGTTATTATTTATTATTATTATTAATATTATTATTATTATTATTATTATTATTACTACTATTATTATTATTATTATTGTTGTTGTTGTTTGTTATTATAACTAGTGCAATTATTAATATAATTAACATTTAAATTTTAAAAATTATTATTACAACTACACTTATTATTATTATTATTATTATTATTATTATTATTATTATTATTATTATTATTATTATTATTATTATTATATTATTATTATTAATAATAATAATTTTAAAATTTTTTATAACAACTACTCTTATTATTATTTTAAATTATCATTAGTATTATTATTAGAACTATTATTATTATTACTGTCTTCTCATCAATTCGTTTGGGTTCTACAGTCTGAGTCCCTCTACAATTACTAGCGCGCTACTGTTAGAAAATGATGTTCTATGGACAACTCTTTAATGTATCACCCTCCTGTCGAGTTTGACTGTTGTCCCATCGTTGCTATAGATAATGACACATCAATTGATCTATTTTATAGCGTAGTCAAATCTATTAAATACTAAATTTTGGATATCATTCTATGCGTTTACACCTATTATTGTATAGACGTGTGGTCCAACTGTATTTGTTGTTTATGTCTTCTACATCGTACTTTCTTTCCCATCAACTGTTGTTACTTTCACAGGTCGCATGTTCCAAAATTACACCAACACCTATAAATTTCGTATATTTCTACCTGAATAAAATTTCAATTAGCGGTTGCCTGGCTTATGCTACAAAATAAATATTATTGTTTCTTTTATTATTAAGGCTTAGTATTTAGATGACAGAAAAATTTACAAATCATATTACTAATGGATGTGAGAACTCGACATGGTCAGCATAAACCGCATCCAATATGCATAAGCAACCACACTAGCGCGTGTTCACTCAGTACAACAACGTTTATCATTTATCCAAAATCTCACGTACAGAAATATTTTTTAGCTACTTTTTGTGGTTGATTAAAAAACTTACCTACTATGATGAACAATTATATTCAAATATTGTTAAACAAACTGAGTACAAATAATTTGTTAAATTGGGTAAAAATAAAAAACAGGTTCACTAACCAGAAATATAGGCACCTTTGTTCCAGAACTTTGGAAAACCCTTGTCTATGAAATGACAAATACATGAGACTAGACAAAATTAATGAAGAAGTAGTGTTCAATATGTAATAACTATATAAAAAATGAATGTAGAAGCCCTAGTGGAAATTAAATTCTTATAATAGTGTGTTGATAACAAGCAATACCAATGTTTGATTACAGGCGGCAAACATACCACTTTCGTTTTTTCCTCGAGAGTAGATCCAGCTGAGCAACACAATTACGTAATCGACGTTCTGCATCTGTTACAGACTGGTTAGTGCTTTGGAGACGATTTTCTACAGCACGTTCCTCACGATCTAGACGGCCGTTATGACGCGAATTGAGTGCGCGCTGTAGGCCCCGCGTTTCCCTAGATAACTCGTCAGTTTGTTGAAGCAACGAGTTAAGATCGGACTGCAATTGGTTTAGAACAGCGTCTTCTGCGTCAGCTTGTCGCTTCAATTCAACGCACTAAAGATTTTAAAATTTACATGCGCATCTCTATTAGTTTTGTATCAATGGAAAAAGAGATAGAACGATAAATATTTAGAAGTAGGTTTTAAATTTGGTAAAATATATGTTGAAAGCACATTGACTTTAAGCGAATTTAATGAAAATAACGGTGAATTAGTTAATTTCTACTTGAAGCCTCTACACCATTAAAATCCCAAACCATATACATGATACATGACTTTAAAACAAAATAAACTAAGCAATTATGATAACATAGTTAACAGGGAATGTCAAGACGGAGTCCAAATGTGACAATGTTCTTGATTAAAAAAATTCGAAGAAAGAGCCCTTTAAACCAATCTCTTCTATTAGATTCGGCCGTTTCTTTACCTGACAAAACACGCACGTCTTAGTAACGATAGTAAAATTCATAACAAAAGAAGGTGACAGAATAATCGATCTCTAAGCAGTGTTGTTATCCTGTCTTCACACCTCCTTGAAGGTACGTAAGATTTCACATTGGATTTGAACACACAAATTATTAGCTTAAATGGTCATATTCGACTCTCATATAATCAGGGATTTTACATAATTCAAATAAATAATAAGTCAATGTGAGGACGGTGATAGCAAACATTTATTTAAATCAAATTGGCTTACATGAAATAAACACCAATTTAAAGAGACGCATCTCATGGTCAAATTAACGTCAATTTCATAAAGAGAAGCGTTTGAATTTTCCACGTTAACCATCAAAGCGAAACTGAAAACAGTTAACTTACATCGTGTTTTGATCCTCGTTAGTCAGTTTTCCATCGTGCTTTGGCGATAAACATACAATGTCGAAACGCGTCAGTAATTGTAATAGACAGTATTTTTGCAGCTGTGTGACTGTCTATAAGTTGACTCGTTTATTTCAGGTACGCAAACCTGATTTCTTAATACCAGTAATTAGACAAAATATCTCCGAAATAAATTTATAGATCCTCAAATTTAAAAATAGGTTTCCCGCTAAACATTTAGCAAGCAAGACGAAACCACCGTTTGTTACATGTATTCAATTATGTATTAGTTGTCGCGCACCTAGTACCAAATTAGTTCAAATATTACCAGAAGGATAAACCAAAGATAGCATGAACGAAAATTATAATCTCGTGCACATTCGTTTCGTGCTTACTGACGATTCATCAGTAGGAGCCGGTATTACGCCCTATATCCACTACCTATTTGGGTGAGGAATGTGAGGAAAATAGGGCAGTCAATCACATATACGAATGTGTAAACCTGCAGTAGTGAAGCTAACTTCATATAAAGTCTACGACAATGCGACTTCAATGCTAACTAACTATTATATATATATATATATATATATATATATATATATATATATATATATATGTATATATATATATATTGAGACTGTAAAGGGTACCAACACTATGGCTATTGTGTCAGTACTTGATACCAACATTATAGTACCGAAAAGGTAAATGGTACTGACACTATGGTTGCCGAGTCGATACATGGTACCAACACGATGGATTTCAATGTATGTTAAACTTCCCCAAAATTGAGAATTACTACTATTTCTGAACACGTGTTACTCCAGTTAATCTGTACATTCTGGCCTTCGATATCAATTATCGCATTACATGTATTGCCCGAATTAACCATTTTTTCAATTGCATGCTGTCTAGTTTTATAATTAAACGTTTTAAAGTAAACTGTTTAATGTATAAAAGAATTAAGAAATAATGACGAAGACACAAAATTCCACATTTAAATAATCTGATTGATATATTTATAGTCGAAACAAATATTCTATTAATAACATGCATAACTAGACACTAGGACGAAGATAAGATAGCATGCTACCTGAGCAATTATTTCTATGATGATCAACCCGAAGGAAAGATTGACTAAAAACGGTAGTTAACATATAACTACAAACATCATGTGATGCGCGGCATTGGTGGTGTAGGACGCTAGTTGAGCGACTCCGAACTAAATACTCCCAGTTTTAAATCTCAACCGCAGAAAATCTGGCTTTTCTGATGGACTAATAATAAAAACGTAACAAGTATAGTAAAACAATTAATTGCATTTAAAATATTATTCAATAATTATGGCATTCTAATTTTACATTTTCTATAATCAAGGTTGCTTTTCTTGATATAAACAACTGAACCATTAATTACATACATTTGCCAGTATAAACTATGAATTGTATAGTGCAGAAAATGTAATTCATCCAGTAGACCGGTTTCGTTCTTATTGGGAACACATCACGATCTGTACAAAATTTGCGCTGATAGGGTTCGAGTCTGTATATGTTTAATTCGGCATCTGGTGCTCTAATCAGTGGACCCGAACACTGTGTTGAAAGTTAAGAGATTAACTATTTCCAATATTTTAATTTACGTTGATGTCGACTTTATCAATGTCATGACTATGTTCATAATTTTGTCATGTTTTGTACGAAGATGTATTTGGTGAATACAGTAAAGGTACACAACTCATGCGAATTTACCAAATAAAACTAGCGCAAAATAAAAGTACACACAGAACTAGCGAACAAAGCTCAACCTAAACATGCGTGCACTCAAGTCAAATTGTAATTTTGTAAGTGAATAGCTTAAAAAACGAAAAAGAACTGTTCTATAAAACTTACGTGACTAACAAAAATAGAGACTATTCTGCACTTAACATAATAAGCACTAATAGATATTAATGTTGCACTATATATAGAACTCTATCAATATAGAAATAAGGACAAAACCGGTTTACTGGATGAATTGCATTTCTACACTATACAATTCTCAGTTTATATATGTACTTAATGGGTCAGGTATTTATGTCAAGATCGCAACCTTGATTACAGTAATTGTTATCGCTACTCGCAAAACCAATGTTTGTTTAATTATAGCAATATATATTTTTTTAGTATAAAATAAACATAGTATAAGATAGCAAATGCGATTTATCAACAAGGCCGGTTTTGTCCTCAATGCGCACTTACCAATTAGTTGCCTGAACAACCCAGACTGGGGTTCGAACCATGGCAAATTTTCTTTTGTATTGCAACTCATCCACTACGCGAACTAAGCCGTGCACTGCATGCAAGTTTAAGTAATATACCAAAATATGATTTTTGTCGGTACTTCCTTCAGTGTAACCTTAAATAAATACATAAATTCCTACATAAATGCAGACTGGCCTTTTTAGATATTACTTTATGCTTTCAAAATAAGCCAAAGTATCTACATTGATCCTGTACATACTTTAAAATCTATTGTCTATTGAAATTGAAATTCACAATGAATTCAAAATACCTTCAAGCGAAAATGTTTCATACTAATCGAAACAGTGTTAAACATGGTTAATTAGAAATCATTGTGAAACGAAAATTGTATTGCTTATCATTTAATTTCATGGCAAATATTTTTGCAAACAAAGTAAAGGGTAGACGTTTGAATGCAAAGTTTGTCTGGTTTTTGACGTAAATTTAGTATCAATCATTTGTAGCAAGAATAAGATCGCAACATATTCAGCCTGTCTTTCAACAAACAGACTGGTAACATGCAGCTCTTTATTATCATGTGACATTGTTTATGACAAGTCATTTTATTCTAAATTTGCACTCTAGAATCATTGTATGATGACAAATAAGCGCTTAATTAAAATAAAACAGGTGAATAAGAATAAAATGTTTACTTTATTTCTGCTTAGATTGGACCACAAGCAAACCTTTATACTGAAACAAGCTAGATTAGGCATACGGACCACAAAATATTTAACAAAAAATAGTTTTGAAACATCTACTTATAGTAATTTCGAAAATTGAGATTGAAGAATTGGCGCTAGCCTGGTGTAATAGTTAAATATATAAGTATGCCCTGTCCTCGGGAAATTCTGCCCAGTATGTGATGAGTTCCCAATAAGGACGAACCCGGTCTGTCTGCAGTACAATTCTTAGTTTATACTCACATATGTAAGTAATTAATGGGTCTGGTGCTTATATCAAGATCACAACCTTGATTATAATAATATAAGTCAAGAGATTATTGCCGAATGTCAAAAAGTGGCGGAACTCAGAGGAAATAGAACAATGTCCACTATTCCATATATAAAAGCAATTATAAATACATAAATTTCTTTTTGGTAATGGATTATGGGCATGAATCTGATGTTAGTGCGCCTCGCTTTGAGCCTCGGCCGCGAAAATTATTTTAGGTGCTCAATAAGGACAAAGCAGGTTCACTTGATGACTTGCATATGCTATCTTATGCAATGCTTAGTTTTTCCTGACAATATATACATAATAAAATCCCGTCATCATACTTTAAATCAATATTAATTCCCCGGTGACATGGTATACCTTCAATAATGAGCATTTGGGAGTGGCTCATTGAAGCTGTAGGTGGACAGCCATGTCCAATGGGCTCCACCTGAGGCAACCAACTGAAAATTTCAATGTGTACAACGTGTCAATGACGCAGTGGAAGAGATTTTCGGGACTGAAGCAAATATGCTAGGCTTCGAGCTCCGGTCGCGGCAAATTTATAAATGTACTTGACGAGTTCCCAATCAGAGCGCAGCCGGTCTATATGTTGAATTGCCTTTACTACCTTATTCAGTGTTTAGATTTTATTTACAACGTAAATATAATTAAAATCCAGTCAAAAACTTTAATCGAATAGTACATCTGCAGATGGCATTGTGTATGTCATGTGATTAAAGCTCGTGGTTCGTTTGTCTGAACTTTAGGTCGAAAGAGATGAAAACAAGGCTCCATCTGAAGGAAAGGGCAAATTAAGTCTATGCTGGTATATGACTAAAATTATGTTACTTGTGAGGCGGGGACAGCACATTGGATAATTGAAAGATACCGAAGCAAGTCTGTCGCAGTTCAAGCCTCAGTCGCGTTAAATTCTGGCACGTAATTCACGAGTTCCTCATAGGGACGAAACCGGTCCTCCAGATTAATTGTCATTGTTAACTGACGCAGTGTTTAGTTTATACTGACAACAAATATAAAATAGAAATTCTGCCATGAAACTTCAATTCGAAATGGCAGATCGGTGGTAGCTAGTTAGAACTCCAGTTCTTAAGAGATGTCGAATAATCTCGACCAGAAGAGTCAAATGAACAGCTGCATAATTTGGAGTATAACAGTAAATTGCAAGTAGTACGCGGCTGGACAAGCGCAGTGGATGAGCAACAAGACTATGAAGAATATATGTCACAGTTCGAGTCGCGGTCGCATTAATGCTGGCCGGTATTTTAAAAGTATTATTTTAGGAAGAAATAAATGTACTTGATGAATTACATATTTAGTTCATAATGACAGCATACATATAAAGCAATCCTGAAACCATACTTCATTTTAATATCATTTACCCAGTTTGTGCGGTGTGATCTATAATAACAGATAGCGAGCCGTTCGTAGGAACGTTAGGACGAAATTGATGCCAAAACCTCCCAAACTGAGGAAAAGAAGGATTAAAGAAATAGCTTGGTATATAAATTAACATTGAAAAAATAGTGCGTGGCTTGGGTAGCGCAGTGGATGATTATAAATGCAATATAGCAAATATTCCGCGGTTTGAGCATGGACTGTGTTAATGCTGGTCGGTATTTGATGGGCTAACATTAAGGATGAAGTCATTATTTTGGATGAATTGCAAATGCTATCCTATATATAAATATATATATATATATATATATATATATATATATATATATAATAAAATCCCGACATAAAATTTTAATTCAATATCATTTCACAAAATGGCATGGTGTATGCTCCTAATTACAAATCAACGGAGTGTAACGAGAACGTTAGGCCAAAAGTGATGCCAACCAGTCAAATCAAATATGGAATGTGGTATGTTCTGGAAAATTGCACGTCGTGCGCGGCTTCTGTAGCAAATGACTCACAATTCGAGCTCCGGCTACGTTAAAGCTTGCCAGTTATTGATGATTACACATTAAGGACCAAAACGGTATCCATTGCATATTCAATCCTATACAATGTTGTGTTTATAATGCGTAGACGTATGCGGTAAAATCAAGGCATAATAGTTTAATTCAATATTTTTTTTGCACAGGTGGCATAGTATCTGTTTTATAATCACAGATATTCAGTAGCTAATTGAAGAATTAGGCTTAATGCGATGTCAAATGTATTCCACCAGAAAGAAAAACTGTCCAAATACCAAAGTTTTTATATAAGTGAAAATTTAATGTAGTACGCCGCCTTGGTGTCGCAGGACATGAGTTTCAAGGCTCTGAAACAAATGTGACTCATTTCGAGTTACAGACGCGGTAACTCTAGCAAATACTTAACGAGTTTCCGATGAGGGAAAAATCGATCTACTTAATTAGTCGCATATGACAACCAATTCGATGCTGATTTCATGCTAAAAACATATATATTATAAGCTCCTACCATACTACTTTAATTCAGTATAATAACAGATCGTGTGTGGCTAATCAGAACTATAAGTCAAAAGCTAAGCTAAATGTTCTCCACCTTAAAAACGATTTACTGAAATAATAAATAAATAAATTTTCTTTTTTTTGCGCTCAGGAAAGGTACAATGAATTTTATTAAAGCTCGTATTTCAAAAGAATCTTTCAGATAACTAGATGAACTAGTGACGTTAAAGTGTAGAGCGCAAAGAACGTTATTGTGGAAAGAACATTATTATTAGTGTATTAAACAATTACGGTTCCCAGGTGATTTGGTGAGCAGTTTACGAAAGTCCAAACTATGAGTCAATCGAAGAAATCAAAAGGGTTTGAAACATACGTGCCACGGTTTAAGACCTATTAACGACAATTCTGACAGGTACTTGAGATTTGCTCAGTAAGAAGGAACCGATCTAGTTGGTGAATTATTTTGTTATCCTGTGCAATTAGTTTATGCTGACAATATATACAGCGCGAATGGTTTAGGTAAACAATTTTGAAAAATATTTGCTCTCCTGTTTTTGCGATTTTTTATTTGGAACTTTTGAAAATGATTGCTAATTTCAACGATCACTTCCGATTTATTTTGTCCATTTTTATTTCGAAAATCCGTACAGGTGGTCTTCTTTAGAGTGACTAATATTGTCAATAAATAGCCAAGAGCACTGCACCAACAGACGCAGTCACAAAATAATCATTTACTAACGAATTTATATTCACATTTATGTATAACCGTGAAAGCATAGTTTCTTCATTATAAGCCTGTATGTTTCGATTGTGTCAAATTGTATGTATGTATATCTACGCAGACACATAGTCTTGAAATGATACACAGCATCGTCTCTACATGTGCATGAAAGTCAAGTGCTATCATAAATAGCTTAATTTATGCTATAAGTCACTTTAGCGTTAATGCATAGATAATGAGTGTGACTTTCGCAGTCTATGTGAGACCAAATTCTTTAAACAGGACACAGTTTACATAATTTGTCCATACTGGTTCAGAACCAGAATTATACAATAATCTAGTGTAATATTAAACAGAAGAATAAGATCACAAAATAATGAAATGATAAAAACAGTATTACCAAAATAAAATTAACGAGATAACGAATTCTTAAATCGATGTTGCGTTTGTTTGTTGTGCTTCTGATTATTTATAAGCTACCCTGAACGTCGTTTTGAAGAAGACAGCCGGTACGGACTGACTAATTAATAACATACAAACTAATCTTTGTGTAGGATAGCAGAACAATCAATAATTTTGAAAATAATTCACTTTTTGTTATGAGAACGCGATTTTATCCTAGTGTTTTCAAGCTTAAAATTATATATATATATATATATATATATATATATATATATATATATATATATATATATATATATATATATAAACCTACCGCTTTACATAAAACTGATAATTCCTTTTTCTTTTAGCCTACGGCTACAAAATAATGCATGCAACTGAGCAAGTATTTGAGTTTTAAACAAGAATGTTTGCATTTTCCGCAAAATAAAATGCACTACAAAATTAAACAACTGACACCACGGAAAAAATTTTAAACTAAAAAATGACTAAGCAACATAGATGTACAAACTGGAGAAAGTTTAAACTATTTAACTTTTGACAACGGAGTGAAGTTCATTAAAAATTATAGTAAGCGGTACATTCATACACAAATCCGGCTTTTTAAATCGATGTGAAGTGTCCACGCATGCTGCTATAAAATTACTATTATTGTCGTTAAACTGGTGCTTTACAATTAATGGATTAGAGATTTTAAAAATACAGAGATTTGTTATCTGCATTGTAAAACATCAACATGTTGATTTTAAGCGACGTAGTGCCGTAAAAGAAAAATAAATTCTAGTTTGCAAAGAACCATCTGAAGCCTGAATAAAAGTCATCAGTTAATTTGACTTAGAGCCTAGACCAAAAGCAAATTAACCAAAGGTTGACAGGCCATCTTTTTACTGGAGCTGAATTACGACTTTAAACGTGCAGTCAATTATAAGCTGTCTCTGCTGCTTTACGAGAGGTCCTGACAGAAGTACCGATTTAACCGATCGTATAACAGTATCTTTTGGAACTCTCCACACGTGAAAACGTGATTTTGGTTTTAGTTTTTATTAACTTAATCCTTAAGTCGTAGATTATTAGTCCAAAAGCAATTCATAGAATAAGACAGCAAGCAAGTGTCCTCAGCAAACTACTGAGGCTGTACTTAGGATAGGCTTTTTTAACAACAGTTGTTGTCATATGATTAAATAGGCGCATGTTTCACATGAGCAAATGTGTATACATAACTAAAAAAGATTAAGTTAAATATAGTTAATTCACATGTACGTCCATCTAAATGAAACTGCAGTCAATATACATTTATTTACCCTTTGCACGCGTCAGATTATGTCTTTATTCGTAACGTTTAAAATTCTCTATTAGCAGAGTGATCTCAATAGATAATGTGGGGAGCAAGAGACAAACATTCATATTCAATAAATTAGGAGCTTAATTAAGATATGAAATATAATAAGTAATGGTTAGACAAGAAAAATTTGAAAATTATTTAAAGAAATAATATGAAACAGGAAAAGAAGATTGAAGCCCTTTATGAGCGCTAAACAAACTAAGAGTTTAAAAAATAGATTAACAGTTAATGGATGAAATTTAGAAGAACTATATTCACGATAAATGATTAGCCATTAATTCTATAAGAAGCCCACTAATAAGCCAGCCTGAATCCGATATTCTTAATCTTTTACTGGAGCTCGCTTTAGATTCTGATTCATGTAATCATCTTTTCCTGCCAATAGTTAATACTGTATTCCAAACCGACCTTCTCAAATCAATCTCGTCATCCTGTTACGACTATATATCTCTATGCGTCTGTGATTGTCACAGTTAATAGTGTGTTCGGTCTCCACTGCATGACGGGCAAGATCAGATTTAGCAGCATGTCCATACTAACATGCAGTTCTATGTTCTCCTCTCTTTATCTTTATTGGGCACATGGTCTTACCAACGTACTGGAGACTACAATCATTGCAAGGGATCTCATATACTTCTCATGTTTCTAATAGTTCAATATTTTTTTTTTGGTTACGAGTTCTATTGCCCGAGATTCAGGATTATCATAAAACGGTTCTTATATTGTATTTTAAAGCTATTGATTTCACTTTCCTACTTATTTCGCAGTCCGGTAATACCATAATAATACGATCTTCCTTCTCTTTATCTGCAAAGACCTCATTTCTAACTAGTCTTTCATATGGAATAGCCATATTTAAACAACGGTTCAGTAGTTAAACTTGATTCTTTGATTTAGTGCTGATAGATTTACGATCTGTTTAGCTACGATTGAATTACTAATGTATTTCGAAGGTCTATAAATTTCTAAATCAGCCAATTTTTTATCATGTCTAATTCTGACTTTTTAAATTTCTCTATTACGGGCTTCATAACTAAACGCATCTATACATTTAAAATCATCTCGTGCAAAAGAGAGATTAACATCGATCTTAATTTAGTTTTCTTCTTAAGAAATAAAAAATTACGCTTATCTAAACCACGAACCAAAGTGTTCATAATACTTACACGAAGAGACATACCATACGTATTTAACTTTAAATGTAATTTAATACGAAAACATTTAGGAATAACACAATGCTTTAAGCGTCTTTTAAAATGAAATATTTGGCAATTGCCTCACGAATTGCTTCTTTACTTGCGTGTACCTATTGTACAATTTGACAGCGTTGTAGATTTGGTTCCGTGCCACATGTTACTTAAAAGAATGAAATAATTGCTAAATTTGATTAATTAAAATTTCCTGATCTATGTTTTGCCTAAAACAGGCTGAGTTCCAATTGTTTTGTTTCTTAACAATGGCCACCGAAATTTTTTGCGCTGAAGTGGCGCAGTTTTACAAATTCCGAAGCCAATTTTCCTCGGTTCGACACAGTACTTGAATAGTTACCAATAAGTAGGAAACCGATCTACTGAATGAAATGCCATTTTCTAACTTATATGATGCTTAGTATATACTGCCAAATTTGCATAGAATGTGTTTCGTGTTTATATCTAGCTCGAAACCTTGAATTACATAATTGTTATCACCATTCGCGCAATCAATAATTCTTTGATTTACAGTACTTGGCCGGAATATTATTTGCATAAAGTCCTATCAACCATTAATACCATAGTTAAAGATCTGCTTCAGTCACAGTTGTTATTATTAAAAACAATGATATCTTATGCAGCACTTTAAGAGAGCTATCTCATTAAAATTAGGCGTCTTGAAGTAAAAACTTATCTTGCATAAATGTAACCAGGCTGACAACTAAAGTTAGTTACCGTAAGTGACAAGTTTGATCTACATGTGTCCAGCATTAACCAAATATATATCGGTCCCATGTTTCTTTAAAGCTGGTTTGTGGCTCCCGCTCAAGCAAGGGCCACTCGCGCAATAAATCATTGTCTTATTTAAAAACTACCGTTAAAGAAGCCTGACCTGTAAACATTGCTTGCTACTGGATAGAAATTTTACAAACCATAAATGTAAATGTGATTAAATTATTGACTATTTTCATTGTTAAGCTTATTTACCAACCCAATTTACTATTGAGTGAGTTTCTATCGACTCTGGTGAGTAGCAAATATGGAAGAAACGTGGCACGTTGGAAAACTGGCAATGGTTCACATAAATGTAATATTGGCAAAAGGTGTTATATTGATGTTAATTTTAAGATTGCATTCATAATGTTAACACAATGATGAACAACCGCACAATCTTTCATAGCGTAATGTAAATGCGCATTCCAGGTTTAAAAATATACTCAAACTCATAGTACATGTAATTGATGATCAACGGCTTCATCTATGCTTCGAATAAATCAAAGTATTTATGCCGTTGAAGTCTTGTGAAAATTCCAGTTTACAATTGCACCCTCCCCAGATGACATTACTACCGTCCAATAATAACAGGTCGAAAGTTGTTATTTGAAATTGCGCATTAAATCTGAAAATTTCTGATTTCAGCACGAAAAATGTTAAATAAATTAACGATGTGACAAAACTAGAGTTGCGTCTCAGTGTGCGATTCATTTCCAAGCAGGTGTTAAATTACATTTTTAAAGCACAAATCCGTTTAAGAACTCAGGTGTGTATTAAGTACTGCGAACCTAGTAACCAATTCGTTCAAGTAGGACCAGAAGGTTAAACAAGTCAGCCTGAAAGAAAGGTATACTCTAATATGCATATTTATAATGAGTATAGGGTATAATACCGGCTCCTACTGATGAGTCGCCAGTGAGCACGAAACGAATGTGCATGAGATTATACTTTCCGTTCATGCTGCCTTTGGTTTATCCTTCTGGTCACAACTGAACTAATTTTTTACTAGGTTCGGAACACCTAATACATACTTGCACATAAGCTGTTAGCTGGATTGCCGCCATATAAACATATATAAACATCACTCTTGATACAGAAAGCCATACAATAGCATAAATTAGCTGATGTTCAATTGCTAAACAACTATAAAAAACCATAATAATAATAATAATAATAATAATAATAATAATAATAATAATAATAAAAAAATATTTAAAAAAATGACAAAATTAATAATTTAAAACAAAAACTTGGTAAAGGAAACTGATTTATGAAGGGGTATAAAGTTCAGATTGAGATACTTACTTAGAAAATACTTAGAAATGAGATAAACCAAATCTCTACACAACACAACTTAAGCCAAATCATCTTTAAAGCAAGGCGACTCAGAAACGCAGCATCCTTTTAGTTTTCACTGTATGGATTCACAAATAGGATAAACCTCGCATTTATTTCTGCCAAACTAAGAAAAGTAAGTAGGGAAGAAGATTTTTCTATTAGAAGTTTGCAAAAAGTTCGCCACTGAGCTCAATTTGATGCCATAATGTACAGGTTTTCTAACCAAAAATCTTAATGCATACGTGAACCCAATCCTAGCAGATGAACAGGTCTTACACTACTGAATTCGATTTTAGATGATTCTAGCAATTTCTGACATTTAAAATTTGTCCACCCTTTTACTTACGCCATTCTTACGCTGGCTGAGATTATGACTTTCTATTGGGCAATCGCATTGAAGGCACAGATAAAACGTGACTCAAGATGTGCAATTGATAGAGCCTTAGTTGTTTATCTAATAAAGAGCGTTTGTTTATAGATCCAGATATATGTCTACGGGTGCCAGCGTTGCTCATTCGTTGCAGGCAACTTAATTTGGCAATGCGTCTCAAACAACGATGCTTATACTGACAACTGTATGTGCATATTGGGGCAGGTATTTATATGAAATTCACAACCTTGATTAAAAAGTTAATTGTTATCACCGCCCGCGCAATCAATGTTCGCTTGACGATGACCGAATGCCTGTAAGCGTGTAATGTCGTCGGCTTTAAATCTACAAGTTTCCCTAGAGTACAAAAAACTCCACGTCCAGATGCATTGTACACACGAAAGTCAAGAAACAATGAAATTCTTGCGTTTATATCCAATAGGAAAATTTTTGTGACAGCTACTCTAGCTTTTGCAATTTTCATATTTTCCCCGTTAATCATATTGCCTGAGTCATTAAAAATCTACCAAGATATTTAAACCCGTCAACATCGTTCATATCCTCACCTTGAAGCCGTGGAGTCAAAGTGAGAGGATGCTAATTTCATACCGAAAAATGACACGGCGACTACAAAACTATTCAAGATTGCCTGGGCAGAACCGCGGTTGTGAATAATGACACAATATCGTTAGCATAGTCAAGAACGAATTATCTAACCATGCACCATAATACATACGAAAATAAACTAAAATAGAAAAAGAAGACATCTTAGATGTATATCACCGTTAGGAATAAAGCTATACGATAATTTATTGTAAGCCATAAAGCGATCAGAGGTCTTCGTGCAAAGAGCCCATAAAATATTTACAAATTTAGATGGAATACAAACTTTCAACTGAATATTGAGTAAAGGACGGTGATATGTTTATTTCTGTTAAAGTATTAGGCTTTAACGTAACAATATAGTATACACAACCCCATCCTGGCCGGAATCCGGCTTATTCTTCACAATTATGTGAATCACGTAAAGCGCTGAGGCAGCGTATGATGAACAAAGCAATTAGCCTAGATACGGCTGGAGTCAAGCTAATACGACAATGGTTAGCACAAAAATAACGATTGCATTTTCGAAGGTAGGAATGATAGTCAACACACTCTTAGCAACCAGCACGGATTCCCCATGCTATATAGTAGGAAATAGAATAGTTAATATCCCATCAATTATGCCGCCACCATCCCTGAATAAGGTCGCAGGAAGATCATCGGGTACTACAGCTTTGCGAAGTTTAAGAAATGAAACTTCATTCCGTATTCATAAGTTTGGTGGATGTTCAAGATAAGCTTTCCAAATGTTTGATAAAGACATAATTTCGTGGATTAGAACTGATTACGCTGAAGAAGAAAGTTTATATTTCAAGTATTCATCCCACCAATCAAGACGACTAATTGTGAAATTATTTATCGTTTCGCTAACTTCTCAATTTCTCAGGCCAGTTGTATTACCAAGTTGGAACACACATTTGCAGTTAACTGATGCAAAAGCTTCTTTCATCTATTCAATCTTTCTGACTCAAAAGAATTGAAGATCGACCTTCATAATGTGCTTAAGTTGGTGTATAATAGTCCCAAGAATATTTTGCACATTATGTACGGCGGATCTTAGTTTCCTCACAGGTAAGTTCAAATTTTCATTATCAAAACCGGTTAACATAGATTATAGAAAAACTTCACACTTTTTGAAAAAGACTGTTCAAGTTCACTTAGATCTATTTTAGGTCTATTCTTATTTACCTTTCCGGAAAATGTGTGTGCAAATCTACAAAAGGTAAGTGCATAAACCGATTCAACATACACGTTTCACAATGAGTGACGGTCTTGGATGCAGTCACGCCATCTGTTTCTAATTTATGGACTATCTATTTGAATCCACACTTGTTCGGGACTGGAGGACGCCATGTAGCACAACACCTTACGCGATAACTTAAGTTTGTGTCAATTAAGTGTCATTTATGCTTTGCACAGCTGTCTAAGAGACGTTTTCTTTTATCATTGTGCACTGAGTTTAAAGTGTATCTGGCAAGTAGATGAAATTCTACTTAGCTTAAGTGCCCAACTTAAGCATTCATTTCACCCGAAACTAAGATTATACCTGAACTACAGGCTTTATAAAATAGAGAACTTAGGTCGGAGTAGAAGGCATCTTGACTGCCATTTGTGCTGCAATTGTTAGAAGCATATGTAGATCCAACGAAAATGCAACGCTGATAATTTTGTCTGACATTGATTTTAGTGGACGTTTTTAAACGAGCCGAAAAAGGCCTGCTATATAAAATGATCTATTCAGTTAAACTAGCTTTAGCTCGTGAGCTTAGGACGTTACCGACTCCGCATTTTCTAGCTTGAGGAAATTCCGTAGTGCCAGACGTTCGAAGCATGCGCTTTGTATGATTTGGTAAAATATCATTATTTTGTGTTATACATGGTTGCATGTGAACATTAAATGAACACTGGATCAACTATCTGTTGCAAAGATGGTTTGCATCCAACGTTTTCATTCTCATATGTAATCTGCCAAATAAGGCTGGCGTGTTTCCTTCAGCAGCCGAAACTTCCCCTTCGAGTCTGGCACACTTGTTCGCATTCCGTTACTACCTGTTTAGCACTTAGAGTTACTATATAGTTAAACCAAACACAAGGATTGACATAAAACCACATGATGACTGTATTCAATTAGACCCATTCATCTTAATGCTATCACTACTGGGCTGACTTATTAGTGCTCGTCAGTTTTCAGACAGAAAGCCTTTGTGGTTAAGGGTCCAAACTCGAACCCCCCACTTACTGTTTAACAAGCAGATGCCTTGAACATTAGGAAAAACAGGCGCGAGGCATATATATATATATATATATATATATATATATTTATTTATTTATTTATATATTTATATAGGAGTAGGTTGGTCGTACCCAGTAAAAAGTTATGTTATATAGAACTGAGAATAAATGCCAAATTCCGCCAAAACGAAATATGTTACCCTATACATTTGCTGTCTATTTGTTACTCACCAGTAGGAGCCAGAACTAAGCTCAAATCAAATATATATTTGGCAAAGTAATATGAGACAAAAAAATAGGAGCATTACTTGATTAAATATAACGTGGATTTGTGGAGTATGGTCAACTTCAATTGTTGTATACACAAAAAGTGTAAAACAAATACTTAAATGCATTCATAACTTTGCCATGTCGCTGAGATCTTACATTATCTAATGTATAATTCGATGCGCTTTGTCAAATACATAATTTCATATATATATATATATATATATATATATATATATATATATATATATATATATATATATATATAATGTCCATGCCTTTATATTACACAGTATATGTCTAATTAGGAAGAAAAACGCATTAATACTATATATATATATATATATATATATATATATATATATATATATATATATATATATATATTATCAACCAACAATAAATAAGCTATGTAACTTTCAAGTTAAACCGGAATCGCATATCGATTATAAAATCCAATCACAATTCTATAATAAAAATATATTTCACACGTATATTATCGTGGAGTTAGTGGGTTTTCATTTCATCCAATTGCAGGATGGTTAACCTAATGAACACACTTCGTTAGTTAATGAATATTCTTTCCGTTCAGCTCTTTTCATGCATCTGCAGTGGGAATTGAGAAATAGATCACGTATGGAACTCTACATTTATTGTAAAGCAGGTATATAACGCAAAGCTACAAAAGGCCATTTCCTTTTCGTCAGAACTCAACTCGACTGCAATATCTGGTACTTAGTGTGGAATATTTTAGAAAACAAAGTGTTCAAAGTTGGATTTATTATATACGGTATGCGACAACAACCAGGACACAGGAAAAGTAATTGCTGAAGGAACCAGAAGAGTTGTTCTTGATAACTATTTGAAACACATTGAAAATCTGAAAACAACTGCTGCGCAATTGCTTCTTTTAAATTATTATAAAATGTCAAATCACCTGCTTACGTGTTAACAAATACATACTACATTTCCAGCAGATCACATGGAAAAATGTTGAGAAAATAGTTACGCCAAACTAAGTCTCAGCGTTATCAATTCTGACATACCTTAGAAATACTATAATTCCAGCAGACAAAACAGAATACAAATCGTGTTAATTAAGTTTATTTGTTAAGAAAAAATATTTCAGTTAGTCGAGAGAACTGCATTGCACTCAATTCATTTAGAACTCACACCTTACAGTTTTACCTGCTCTTGCGCTTTTCGTTCATTTTCTTTCACAACAATGAGCTCATTCTGGGCCTCTCTTGTTGGTTGAACTATTCTCAATTCCATAGCCTCAAGTTGGGCCAAGTTTTGTCTTGAGCAATGAACATTCAAGAATGGCGAAATAACATATGCATGCACAACAACTTGAAATTACATGATACTTTTGGTTGCAATATAATCAAAAAAATTCTTGTCAGAGTTAAATAAATGGCGTTCGTATTGCACACCAAATTTGCCAAATAATGTATGAATCATCCTTTATAACTGAAGTTTTATGAGTAGAAGACGTGAAACAAGTCATATATAGTATTGTTCATTAACAACTTGAAAGATGTAACCGGCTAAAACCGTTCTTAATTTTAATAAAAAAAACGTTATTTTACCCTACAAATTATAAGGCCTGGAGTGTGCTAAATATATGTTAAAAATTTATAGCTCAAAGAACATTTTTGGCATCATTAAAATCAAGGTTGCGATCTTGATATAAACAACATACCCATTAAATATATACATTTTCAGTATAAACTAAGCATTGCATAATGTAGCAAGGGAATTTCATGCAAAAGACAGGTTTCGTCCTTATTAGGAACTATTCAAGAACTACACAGAATTTACCGCGGAGACTGCTCGAATCTGGGCACGCCTGCTTAGGAGTTTATGATACTAACCACAGTGCTGGAGCAAGGTGGCTCAGGGTGTATCAATATATATATATATATATATATATATATATATATATATATATATATATAAACGTGGAGTGTGAAATAAGGGAACTACCAATCCATCGCGTGCATTAACTCTAGTTCAAGGTCAATGTCTGCACATGCTTCTCCAGCTTACATGAATCCTATGTATGTTCACCAGACGTAGCATTTAAAGTAATTAATAAATGAAATAAAGAAGGGAGTTAGCCACATACGAAGCTTTATGGATAAACAAATTGCAGCTGGATTTATGCAAGCAGAAGAAGCATGTTCAGGAATTGAGCTTGAACTGGATATGACGAACGTAATTAATTGGTTGTCCCCTAATTTCACACTCTCTCCATGTTTACATTTTCTATCTTGTTTTGCCTTTCAATTTATATATAAAGCGATGTTCATTTGTAGATACTTGCAAAGTAAATGAGAAATAAGCGGTTCTTGTATCTGATAAAAACATTTCATTTTACTTTTGCACATGGAAAGAGTACAATGAATTTTATTAAGGCTCGCATTACAAAGAAATAAAATTAATATGTTTACCTAGATAATACACAGAAGTGAGGCATATTAAACCTCTACACAACTACAGTTTTGCCAAGTCAGTTTTAAAGTAAAATAACGTACAGATTACTTGCTGTTTTTATGGTATCGCGTCGCAGGTAATTCTGCTCATCTAAGAAAATAAAATTACGAAGATAACTGTATTATAAATCTGCAAACAAATTGCCATTGAGCTCGACCCGATGCCATATTGCGCAGGGTCTCCAACCAAGATTCCTTATGTGCACGTGGTCCCATCCTGGAAGACTAGTGGGTTCTATACTACTATATTTGATAGTAGTTTACTTTAGCTGCTTCTGCTATACCATAATCTTTCCTCCTTGTTTCTTACGCTAAGCCGGAGCTGGGTGAGAGGATAATGTTCTACTGGACATTATAAATGAAGGCATACGCAAAATATGATCTAAGTGATGAGTTCCCAATAAGGACTAAAACCATTCTACTGAATAAATTGCTTTTTCTATACTACAAGATTCTTAGTTTATACTGACATATGTAAGTAATTAAAGGGTCAGGTGCTTATATCAAGATTGCAACCTTGATTAAAGTAATAGTTGCTAAGACTGTTGGTTTGCCACCATTTCGTCTAGACACTCATGCCAGCACAAATCTACTTACACGTCTTTCATGAACTAAGTTTTACTGTTCTTTCTTTGTATTCCGAGACTACCGGCGAAGGGCAAATTAAATTATGTCAATTTCATAAAAGTTTTAATCTTTACAGCGACGAATACCGCCAAATGTATCGATTATACTTTGAACATAAGTCCAGACTTGTTACTTAAGCCATAAGAAGTGCACGATGTGCATCGCAGTTCTTAGCCTGTCGTCAGGAGTTCGTGTGAGTCAATGAATTAAATTACAGTTACATAATTTTCAATTTTAGACGTGTTCTCTGCACACAAGACAACGTGTCCAATTTGTTATCAACACAAGAAGTTAAGCATAACTTTAAACTCGTAAGCGAAAATTTAAAATACTGAACAGCAAAGCTTTTCTTCTAAGTCTACGTGTGCACAGTTGAGCGCATAAATTTGCCACAGTCTTTCGATAAAGCGTAAACGCCCATACGACGAAACCTAACCAAGCGCATTCACCAGAATCCTCGCATTGCACGGTGTTCCTTTAACCGTGTGCGCTAATGAGAAGTAGCACAAAGAGTAAATTTATCAGACAGTTGAATCTCAGTTAGCTTAGTTGGCAACCTAGCATATGCAAGTCACGTAATTTATCTCTTTGTCATTGTTTCAGTTTGGTGTGTAAAAGAACACACCCATCATGTGCTCATCATGTGCCAACCACAAAATAACTTTTAAAAAAACTTGTTTTCGTGTGCTTTTATTGTCAATAAAATAGTGCTCCTCATTTAAATGGTATTTTTAAATCATTTAAGAGTACACATTTACGTTAGAGTTAATGTGTGTATTTGCGTGCGCAAGTTCAATTGTGATTTTTATGGCTGATAAAACTTTGGTTTTGGCATAGAACACGTGTAGACCATTCCTATATACAGTAAAGACCCATTGCAAAATGAAAATTATTAACACTTAACCGAATCGTTTGATGGGAAGTTGTTCAGTGGCATACTTGTTAGCCAGAATCAGGACTCAGTCGACATCAACAGGCCTCGACACAAGAGAAAACTTAGAACCATTCACCCGATAAAATAAAAGGCAGAGAGAGAAGGAGAGTTTAATTTTGAATTTGACAAATTAAGTTGTATATCCTGAAACTAAAAATATTGGTCCCTATTATTCATGTTTAAGAAAACTACCGAAAGAATATTTTTTCTAAATAAACCAAGAAAAAAAGCCGTAATAGGCTAATTACCCTAAAGTTTTCTTAAGCTCCAGAATTGTTAATTTTACGATCGTTGCCAAATGCTTGCAGGTCAACGAATCGGAGCTAAATGTGTTAGAGTCAATCGCCATAAAAATTACATATTAGTCTAGATCAATCATTTATTTTACAAAACTTCCGTATCATTGACCGAGTTTCGGCATGTATTTAACGGACGGTTTCAAATTTTCATGTATTACACCGCATTGGTACGGTAAAGCGCACTCCATAGTCAAAGCACGCAGTAGCCAATCAAATGTATGACAATAATCACATTCGGAAACAGGAGAATTTCCATAGTTTATTTTAAAATTATACATCACAATATGCTGCGCGTTGAGGAAGCAGTTAGTTGCCACAAATTCACTTTGGAGTTAAATAGGAAGAGAGATTGTGAAATAATTTGAACAAAAAATCACAACTTGTGTAATGATGAGTGCGTTTTTGTGCATGTGCATGCGTATCTATTCGTGAGTGTTTTTCCGGCTTAAAGAATTAAATATCTTAGTTGAGATGGAATCTGACAAAATAATTGCTCTATTTTAGCATTTTTATAAACAAATTGTTTTTCAATACTTTTACGCATCCAAGGCTGAAATAATAATTCACAGTCAAACTATCTACATAGAACAAATTGCAAATATCAAAAATGTTTCAAGATATTCCGCAAATTTGCTCAGTGATTAGAGCAACAATTTCCGAGGCTATTCTTTAAATCAAGTTTGCGAGCTTGAAGTAAACACCAATCCCATTGTTTTTTACCAGTCGTCGAACAACATAACAAAACTACCGCCAGCCGCAACGCACTGACGCGTTTCGACCCCTCCTTGATCATCATCAGATTACGACGGCAAACTGACTATCGAGGATCAAACCGCATTGAATATATATGGAAATCAAATTTAGTTAGGCGGCTCTCACCTCTAGCAGTCTCGCATACATTGAACTTGACTGGAAATGTCGGCTGCACAATTTCTATGCAGTCACGAACATTAACTGTTTGCAGTTTTCGCCACATATACATATATATATACAATACAATTTAACAATAATTGATTGCGCGGGTGGTGGTAACAATGCTTTAAATCAAGGTTGCGAGCTTGAAGTAAACACCAACCCCATTGTTTTTAACCAGTCGTCGAACAACATAAAAAAACTACCGCCAGCCGCAACGCACTGACGCGTTTCGACCTTCCATGATCATCATCAGAGTACGACGGCAAACTGACTAGCGAGGATCAAACCGCATTGAATATATATGGAAATCAAATTTAGATAGGCGGCTCTCACCCCTAGCAGTCTCGCCTACATTGAACTTGACTGGAGAGTTTGCGAGGCAGACGTGCCCAGGTTCAAGCCCTGTCAGCGGCAAATTCTGGGCAATACGCGATGAGTGCCTAGTAAAGACGAAACCGGTCTACTGGATAAATTGCTTTTTCTACATTGTACAATGCTTAGTTTATACTGATAAATGTACGTCAGGTGTTCATATCAATACCGCAACCTTGATTTAAATAATTGGTATTACCGAAAATATAACTAATTATTTTAAAAGTTGATGACCTTAATTATAATTTAGTTGAATACGCTTTAAGCACTGCTACGGAATTTTATGGTATTGAACCTGAAGGTATCAAAATCGCCTGGAATTTATTTTGTAAGAAGCTTATTTGGCGTAAAAAGACATTTAAAATTTGAGTGTAATATTCATCTGAAAAAATTATAGGACAGTGGAATAGCTCAAACCTTTGCTTCGTTCAATAAATACTGCTTATCTAAAGAATTCATCATAAAAAATTTCTTCTATGCTCTAAAGATGAAATCCTCTTGACGCATGAAATTGGCGCTTATTGAGTAACTATTGCAGAGTTTGCATTGCTCCAAAAATCCACCATATAAATTTGTTAATTAAATTTGCATAATATTGTTTGATTTGTGGCACACTGTCAGCACTTAGAGATGACTATCAAAAGCAACGAAACAAAATCTTCAGTAACATTATGCCGCCAGTTCTCGGTGCAAATCCTTGGTTCTAAATGATCTTACTTTATCAGGTATGCTTCGTATAACGAAAATTGAATGCATTCAAAAAGAGTTCGGTCAGGCAATGGATTTTAATAAATAGCCAATAATTAATCAAGTTATTATACCAACCTCAATTAATTTTGAAAAGCCATACGATTAGATACTTTTTTTTGCGGAGACCTAATTTATATACAATTGTGTATTATTATCTAGTAAGAAATTAGTCCAAATAGGACCTGAAGGATAAACCATATTAAACATAAAATATAGGACTAATCTCATGTGCAGACGACTCATTAGTAGGAGCCGGTATTACGCCCTATAATCACTAAATATTTTATTAAGGAATGTGAAACAATTGGACGGTAAAATCTCCTATGCGAATTTTTATACCAGCAATAGCGGAATTAACTTCACATAAAGTTATCAACAATGCGATTTCAAAGCCAACTCACTATATATAATATACATCAAGCCGATAAAGTTTATCAACACTATTGTTGTTGAGTCGTTACATGGTAACACCAAAATTGATTTCAAAATATGCTAAAGTTCATCAAAATTAAGAATTATAACTATTTCAGAACACCTGTTACTCCAGTAAATCCATACATTCTGGTCTTGATCGATATCAGTTATCAAATTTTGCGGTTAGCTTGACATAATTCAATTAAATATATAACAGTTAGATACTGTTTGTTGCGGAAAACTTATATATAAGTAACTGTGTATTAGCTTTTGCGCATCTAGTAACAAATTAGTTCAAATATGACAAGAAGTTAAATCTAAGTCAGCATGAGCGTAACCTATAATCTCATGCAAATTTGATTCGTGCTTACTGGCGACTCATAGGTAGGAGCCGGTATTACGCCCTCTACCCACTATATATTTTGGGTAAGGAATGTGGGAAAATAGGACCATACAATCTCCTAGACGAATATGTAAACCTGCAGTAGTGAAGCTAACTTCATATAAAGTCTTCAACAATGCAACTTCAAAGCCAGCTCACTATATGTAATATATATACCAAGCCTGTAAATGGTACCAACACTGTGTATATTGAGCAAGTACCTGATAACAAAACTATGGTCGCCGAATCGGCACATGGCACCAACACAATAAATTGCAATATAAGCTAAATTTCACCAAAATTGAGAAGAACAAATAATTATGAACTTCTGTTACTCTTGCGAATCCATACACACTGGCCCTGATCGATATCAGTTATCACTTTTCGCGGTAATCATGACAACATTCAATTAAATATGTAACAGTTAAATATTGTTTTTTGCAACACCAATCCCATTATATTTCACCGGTTGTCGAACAACATAGCAAAACTACCGTCAATCGCATGCACTGACACCTTTCGAATGGCGGTAGTTTTGCTACGTTGTTTGACGACTGGTAAAATACAACGGGACTGGTGTTTACTTCAGGCTCGTACATTTAATGATTGCTTAATATTAAAACTTGACAGAAAATATCCTGTTTACACTTACGATTACAAGATATGCTGCGATTATGAAGCATGTGAACTTGCTTTTGTACAATTAAACAATAATTGATTGCGCGGGTGGTAGTAGCAATTCTTTAAATCAAGTTTGCGAGCTTGAAGTAAACACCAATCCAATTTTATTTAACCAGTCATCGGTAGTTTTGTTATGTTGTTCGATGACTGGTTAAATACATTGAATACATTTTGAAATTTTAATTGTTTTTATGAACTGCTTATTTAATTAATATGTGAAGGAGTATTAATAAAGCAGTTACCAGTTTTTTTATTAATTGTGACTGGGAATGTAGTTTTAGTCGGATTTGGTAGACGGGTATGGGCATGCAGTGCAGAAGATAGAATATTAAGACGGGTAGGCTGCAGGATGATAGATAAGCTGACTTCATCTATATTGGTTTGGTCGTTTATGCGGGTACCAACGGAATTAACTATAAAGGTATCGTAAATCCTAGACTTAATTGTCCCTTAATCCGCAGTCAGAATGCAGACAATATTCTTACGAATTTATCTAATCCATTAGAACTAATTTTGCTCAACGTAAATGCTTTGTTTCTAATCAATTATTTCTGTGAGTTTGCTTGCATAATGCGCGTCCATTTAGTAGAACAAAATACAAATGTTTATTATTTTATGTTCATTTCTGCGGCTACCATCATTGTCCTGAACGCTTCTTCTTAATTCGTGCACTTTTGCCATGACTTTCTATTGTATTCATGTCAGCCTTAGATAAGACCATTGAAGCGTTCACGGCCGAAAAGTTGAACACTGCAACAGGAGCAACTTGTGGAGGTTCAGCAGGTGTTGATCACAAGAGCGAGGTTTTTCAGTTTTCTATTCCCGACCTACTTTGTCTAAAGGCAATGCTAACAATGAAAAACTGTTGTTATATAACCAGGCAATGGTAAATATGACTAATTTCAAAAGATATGCCAAAACCACGCAAAATGGTACTTTTAGGCAAGCTTGCATTTTAGCATTTCTAGCATAGTCTGCCCTACAAGAGATGTCATAGGCAGAAAGCACAGTTTTTTTCACATTACGTGAACCGTTTACGATTTAGTTTTGTTATATTGCTTGCTCTTACAAAGAAGAAACAAGTAAGCATCGAACACCTTTGCCATTGGAATTTTTACGTGTTTTCATGCTGAGCTTGGCATATCTTCAAAGTCCCATTGATAAGAAAACCATCCTCAATGAACATATGCATGCAAGTCAAAGTTTACAACCAAAAGTATTGAAATATAAAATTTGTAATTAGAAAAATATATTATTGCGATTCTAGTTTTTGCATAATTACATACTCCGTATTGTGACTAACACAGGACTGATTACTGTTTCTCTTTTAAACGGAAAATCTTCAGAAACTCACATAGGGTTCCCTCATAAATTCATAGCTCATCACTGTTTAATGACAAACACGCTTTATTATATTTTTTATATTGTGATAAGCTGTTAACTGATGAAAGGACCAGAAAATTTTATACTGAAAAGGGAGCTGGAGCAATCCTGTGCTTGTCATGAAAAAAATCAGATAATAAATAAAATCAATTACCAGTATCCCATGATAAAATCCATTGTTAAATGAAACTTTGGAATGAATTGCAGTGACTATTTATTGAAATACTTAACTTTAACATTATTCATGAATACGACAGAGATATTACAGCATCACAATTTAGAAAAGACTATTAGGAAAGAACCAGCATTTATTCAATTAAAACTATATTGTTACTAACAGTAGCCAGTACAAAATCCATTAAAATGAATATTAAAGATTACAACACTAATCCGCACAAATTCTGGACAGTACGTGATGAGTTCCCAATAAGGACAAAATCGGTCTACCGGATGAACTGCCTATTCTACATTCTACAATTTTAGATTATACTTAAAAATGTCTGTATATAATGGGACTGGTGTTTACATCAAGATCGCAACCTTTATTTGAATAACTATTATCAGTGCTCGTGCAATCAATGTTCATTAAATTACATTGTGTTGTTTGATAAGATTTTATATAGATGTATTTTTTTAAAATGTGATTGCGGAATGCCAGGTCATATTTTCCAATGCCGCGTTTTGCGTACGCGGGTAGTAGCTTTTATTTAAATGAACAAATATTCACATTTATGACTGCTGCTATTAACATTATTAAAAACAGAGAAACATGGCTAGTAATACATAAATTCGTCATGCGTGTTTACCTGACGAGAGTATTCAAAAGTTACAAATTTAAAACAAACTTACTTTGCAGCCTCAAAAAGACCAGTGGCGTTGTTTAGCTCAATGGCGAATTCCGCTCTCTCAGAAGCATCGATTTTAATCAGACAATTCAGTTGGGTTTCCGCATGCGCCAAAGCTTCGGCTGACTTTGCTTTCTCAGCTGAAGCCTAGTTTGATTTAAAAAACAGACACAAATTATAATTTATTTCTTTCTGGTTCGCATTTAAATTGTTTATTTGTGCATTAGAAAACCAATTATATTTAGATGTTCATAGTTGTTTTTCTATAAATTGCCGCAAGCGATGTCTATTTTTTCAGTGAATAAATAGGAGAAAGTTGTCTTTATAAAATTTTTAATGTTTCCAATTTAAACATCCATAAAAACCCACTAATCACTATTAGAATTTACTGCACAAATAAGAAAAACTTTTATTCACAAATATGAATTTTAAACGCATTATATATGGTTATGACAATGCAAAAACATTATTTTTGCATAGTTCTGCACTATACGTTTTAAATGCGATTGACTCAAAATTGGGACGCATGCCCACACACCTAGCTTTAATTAAAATTGACGATTTTTACTGGCATTTCACATTCTTTACTAGAAAAAATCTGTCTCGATACAAACTCAGTCTTATTTTGCATACACCGAGTTTGTATGCGAATGCAACTTACGAAAAAATTAATCAACTTTTAGACAACACGTACATAAAAAATGTTTCCCAATAAAAATAAAATATCGCTACGAACTCTGATAAAATCAGAAAGTGAACTAATATTACTGCTAACGTTAAGCACAGATATGATCATGCTTCCACAAATAAGGTGGCAGTTCAAGAAAACATGCTCATCATGCTCAGAAGCCAAATATGCAATTTAGAAAATGTAATAGCTAACACAGTTATTTCGAGCAAGGTTATTTTGTTATTGCCAACATTTTCCATCGGTAATTTTTACAATAATTACAGAATGCCTTTCTTAAAAATCCGGTCATCATCTCAAATAAGGCCAAGAAACAAAAAAAGTTTAAAAGAAATTTTCTACTCTTATGATTAGCAACCTTTCTGGGGATGATGAGCAGACTGTTGAAAAAAAATCGGAAATGAATGTTAGACATTACCGATGAACAAAATAGCCTTGTTCCAAATATATAATAGTTAAAATTGTTCCTACTGGCGATCCAAGATTAAGTTAAAAACCGCTGTTAAAATTGCAACTATAAATGATGTAAAATTGCAGAATTCTCAGTATAACGACTTTGAATTAAGATATAAAATATCAATATGAAATGAAGTTTATTACAAGTTACTAACAAACATGTTAGCTTACTTTAACAATCTTTTCTTCAATATCCGCCTGTCTTAATTTTTCTATGTGTAACTTCTCATCAACGTTTGGGCTAAAATGTGAAGAAATAAGAAATGATTTAACACTTGAAGACACAACCTGTCTGAAATATAAATTTAATGTTTACACGTATATATATATATATATATATATATATATATATATATATATATATATATATGGCACTAAAGCGAAAATGTTCCGGTTCGAATCCAGCAAAAGATTTTGACACTACTTCGAGAGTTACGAATAATGATGAAATATATATACTGGATGAATTGCGGGTTCTACATGGATCTACTTTATATATATATATATATATATATATATATATATATATATATTGTGTTAGTAACCAATAACATTGCTATATCGGTTACTAACACAATAGCCATAGTGTTAGTATCCTTTACAGACTCGGTATATATATTATATAGTGTGAGTTAACGTTGAAGTCGCATTGTCGTTGACTTTATATGATGTTAGCTTCACTATTGCAGGTTTACACATTCGTCTAGGAGATTGTACCGTCCTATTATTCCACATTCTTCTACCAAATATATAGTGGTTAAAGGGCGTAATACCGGCTCCTACTGATGAGTCGCCAGTAAGCACGAAACGAATGTGCATGAGATTATACTTTCCGTTCATGCTGCCTTTGGTTTATCCTTCTGGTCACCTAATACATACTTGCATATATATTAGGTCTTCGCAACAAACAGTATTTAACTGTAAAATATTGTATTGAATGATGTCATGCTAACCGCGAAATGTGATAACTGATATCGATCAAGGCCAGAGTGTATGGATTTACTGGAGTAACAAGAGTTCATAAATTGTTGAAATTCTCAATTTCGGTGAACTTTAGCATAAATTGATATCCATCAGGTTTGTATCATGGTCGAAATATATAACAGTTAAATACTGTTTGTTGCGGAGAACTTATATATATGCAAGTATGTATTAGGTGTTGCGAACCTAGTAACAAATTAGTTCAGTTGTGACCAGAAGGCTAAACCAAAGGCAGCATGAACGGAAAGTATAATCTCATGCATATTCGTTTCGTGCTTATTGGTGACTCATCAGTAGGAGCCGGTATTACACCCTTTAACCACTATATATTTCGTCAATGTTGGTATCGGTTACTAACATAAATAGCCATAGTGTTTGTATCCTTACAGACTCGGTATATATATATATATATATATATATATATATATATATATATATATATATATATATAATATAGTGTGAGTTAGCGTTGAAGTCGCATTGTCGTAGACTTTATATGATGTTAGCTTCACTATTGCAGGTTTACACATTCGTCTAGGAGATTGTACCGTCCTATTATTCCACATAGTTCGGCCAAATACATAGTGATTATAGGGCGTAATACCAGCTCTTACTGATGAGTTGCCAGTAAGCACGAAAGTAATGTGCATGAGATTATACTTTCCGTTCATGCTGTCTTTGGTTTATCCTTCTTGTCACAACTGAACAAATTTGTTACCAGGTGCGCAACACCTAATATACAATTTTATAATGCTCATGTTCGCTCATTTTACACTTCACAAAAAATTCTAAAGGTGATGGGGTTGCTGATTTTTGTGCAATATAGAGATTTAATATAAGTGTGTTTCAATCTGCTCCTGATAATAGTAATGAATATTATAGGAAATTATTTATTTATTTATTTAGATATAATTGTAACACTCGTGTAAATCATGAAAAACAGAACAACCGACTGCTTAATAGAGCAAAGTTGATCTTGGTACCGTGGCGTATCGCCCTCTTACGTTTGTATTACACGTAGTGTCGGCGTATGGCATGATGACGCAGTTCGGTTTAAAAAAATGAATACACAACAACCAAAGTAAGCCTTTTAATAGATGCTGTCATTTTCAAAGCTATCTTATACATGAGCCTTAAAACCAATAAATTCATTACTTGCAAAATTGTGAACCAAAATGTTGTTAAAATTGCTGGTTAACACTAGCGTTATAATCACTTTAATCAAGGTTGCGATCTTGATATAAACACCTGACCCATTAATTACTCACATTTGTCAGTATAAATTGAGTATTGTATTGTGTAGAAAAGGCAATTCATCCAGTAGACCGGTTTCGTGCTTATGGAGAACCAATCACGTACTGTACAGAATTTGCCGCAGACGGGGCTCAAACCTGGGCACGTCTATTTCGGAATCTGGGGCTCTAACCACTGAACCATCCTGTGGCACACTAAAAACACGATTTACAGTTACATAATAAATAATGTTTCTTGGTTAGCCTTTTCTTTAGGTAGAGCCTAATTGGCATCGCCTTAGATATGGAGATCCAACTAACCATCCCCAATCTGCCATTATAGAACAGACGTCACGTTATTACCTGATCTGCGTTTTTATTAACATAGTTTTTATTCCATTAGTTTTCTTTCTTTAGCAAAATATTTCGGTTGCCTTTGTCAGCAGCTTTCTTCAGTTGGCCTATCCTCACCAGATTTACAAAATAAACTAATGAAGCAAGCTTACTTACTTAAAGAAAGAAAACTATTGGAATAATAACTGCGTTAGTCAAAACACAGATCATTTAAGTTCTATCAACCTAGTTTTGCAAAAAATTGTTCATTTAAAGACACCACGTTACATGGAAAAGTGGTATTGAAATGGAAATGTATATAATGAAACGAGCATTGGTTGCGCGGGCGATGATAACAATTACTTCAATCAAGGTGGCACTCTTGATATGAACACCTGACCCATTATTTACATACATTTGTCAATATAAACGAAGTATTGCATAGTGCAGAAGAGGCAATTCATCTGGTAGACCACTTTCGTCCTCATTGGAAACTCATTACTTACCGTCCAGCGTAAAATATCAGATTTAAACGTTTTCACGTATATATATATATATATATATATATATATATATATATATATATATACGGATATATAAATATATATACACACACTTTATATAAATATTTCTCCTCATATAGGTGTATATACCTCATATGTTAGAAAGGAAGAAAGGGACGAATCCGCACCCAGCCAATAAGAAGACAAATTTGATGCGTACTTGGAAATGGGGACCAATCGGATCTTTGCTGAACTAATAGTGTAAAGCGTCAACCCGCGAAAGCAAATCACAGAGATTCAGCATTTTTATATGTTGTGTGTCAAGCTAAACTAGGAATGGCGTTTATTTCCAGTCGGCAAAGATGGTTTCCAAAATTTGCCAGAAGCCGTTGTCATTCAAGCGAATTCAAGGTGCAAAATGTTACATAGCAACGGAGCAATGCAGAGCGGTGTTGATATTTAGAGTGTAATTTCTTGAGAGAAACAAATTTAAACATGACTTAAACTTACAGTGCTGCCTCCAATTCGGCCAGACTTTTTGTGAGAAATTCGATTTCCTCTTCTAAAGCCGCTGCGGAATGAATTACTTTTGAATTTTCACGTTTTAGTTTGTTGAGAATCCAATTAAGATTGAATATGTCGTTTGCAGAACGTTGATGCTCTGTTTTAAAAAAAATTGTTTTTTTCAATTAATTAAAAAATCTGGAGAGCTTATGCGTATAATCAGTTGAATAGTGTGCAAACATTTAAAGCCGTCGTACTACCTACTAGCTATTATGCATCTGTTTATAATTTTTTTCTATTTTCAGTTCTGAATATAGATTTTAGCGAATCATCTCTGCTTCAGCGAAAACAACCAAAAGGTTTGCATGGCCATCTTCCCTCTATTTGCGTTCGATACACAAGTTGCATAACAAGTTTTGTTAACACATATTGCTTCGCTTGTAAATTTTCTTAACAGATTTATTTTAAATTCAACAGAAAACGCATGTTGCATTGACCAATTGTACCTGAAGGAATCGTGCTTGAGAGTAGTTTCTCATCTGAGATGAAGGACCAGGCTATCAAACTAAAATTATCCGTTTGTGTAATAAGCAGGTCAACTGGTATTATGTGCACCTGATCTTCTGTAACGTCGACACACTAGTCACTAGTGTGCCAAGCAGCAATAATTTGGCAGAGGTTTTTCCGTACGTGCCTACTGTAATTCAAGATGCCCTCAGTATTAAGCCGGTTTTGTTTACACTTGAAGTAATGGATAGTTGACTATTATGATTAAAATATCAAAAAGTTAATAATAAATACAAAGTAAGATATTGTGATGCCTATTTAAATGTGTGCTGCCGGCATAGGTATACAATTGCACTAAATAATTAACTTCAATTATGAGAAACATGTTCTTCGAATGCTCTTGGCTCACATGAACGGATTACGGTTAATATTATAAATGACAGCGTATCTAAAGGCGTGTGCTAAATATTATCTTCACGATTTTAGACAACTGTCACTTCAGTACACATTTAAATCCTAAACCGAACGAATAAACGAATTGCAAATAGATCATCAAACAAGTGTGTTAAGGTAAAATGTATTAAGCTGCCAATCGGAAATCCAAAAACGCGAAAATACATTCCTATCCCAGTGAAGCAACTGGAATAGATTTCTAAGCAAGAATATTTGTTTTCTTTTTCAAAACGAGACCGTCGTAATTTCTTGCCAATAATTATTTTGCGAAGTAGAAAATATATGTATATGTTTTTTTTTGCATTGACCGTGTTGAGCCTATTGTTATATCAGAAAATGGTGCGGAGTTGTAGAAAAAATACTGAATGTTTTTTCCGTAGCAAGATAGTGCAGTGAAGAAAATTTGTGTATGCATTTCACATTGAAACAACCCTTTATAGTAACTCATGAACTGATGACAACATAAAAAACTCAAAAAGTAACGAGTTAACATCCGGCGATTTTTTTCTGTTACATTTACCTATGATATGTTACAAAAACCGAAATAGATAAAAAAGGTACACAAACAGAAGAACGTAACATAATAACTATCTTTAATAGATAAAAGTACCACTAAAATCACCAGATTAGCACTTCACAACAAGTTGAAAATATAATTACGAAACCACTGATTTTGCGATCAGTGACAGCAATGTTCTGATAGAGGTTTTCAAGCCCAAGTTAAAGATTAGTTCCAATTTATTCACCAAGTCGCACAATATAGCAAATCTACCGCCAGTCACACCCACTGATCCGTTTCAATCTTTTATGATCATCATCAAAGCACGACGGCAAACTGTCTCACGAGGATCAAATCACAAGGCTTATATATTTGGTATGGATGTACAAATATGCGGTTCTCACTCGAAAATTTGTAACTGACTCACTTTATGATGGCCATGAAATGTCGAAACGTATCAGGGTATAAAAAGTAATTCGTGCTAATAATTATTATCAATACTTAAGCAATGATTAGTTTATGTATTGAATAACCTATAAAATTGTGGCAAAGGCTGCAAAAACGTTTTGCTCCTGATTGTGTAGAAGTTGTGCAGCTGACATTCCAGTCAAGAAAAGTGTACGCGACACGTTTAGAAGTGAGAGCTGCATATCTGTATTTAACCATATGCTTTCAAATGTGACTAACTAATTTCTAGTAATGTATTAAGTAATTATCTTAAATTCCACGACTGATGAATTTCATGTGCTGCCTTATGCAATGTTTAATTGAAATTAATACAAAAAGACTACTTTAAACGTGATCACTACAATTCATTTATAATCGTGTTTAATTTTGTCGTCTTTTTGATCGTAAGCCTGGGGATGACCATAATAAATATATGTATAAAAGACTGTCTTAGTCTCACTGAAGATAAGGCAACAGGTAACGGCTATGGAGACAGAAAATTTATGAAGCATTATCAGCTTATATAAATTTATCATATACTTATTCACAAAATATTTCAATAAACGATGTTTAGAAAATGCGGCTGAAATTTTAGCATTTTGATCAAATGTTAACATATAAGGGTATTACTAAATATTTTCTAAGGAACTTTTTCTCTCTATTATTCTCTACGTCATTCTAGGTGACCCAATATTCAAAGAATTCATTTAATTCAAGCACACACTTTATATACCTATAGCCAAAAGTTTATAAAAACAATGAATCAACCATTTATATCTCTTAAATTGTGAGCGGTCAAAATAAAGCAAAAATGTACTTAAACTCGGTAACACAAAGAAAAGTATAACTGAATAGATTCTGTGCGATTACAATGCAGAAAGACAGAAAATAAATTAGTATAGTAGAAGCTAAATGAGAAACAATTAAACTGTGGGCGTTCTAAGTAAAACTGAAAGCGTTTACATGATAATGATTACCAGTTAGTTACTCTGACATATAGGCGTTTGAATAATTATACACTGAATTAGCCAAGCGATCAACGCTTTCCAGCTACACTACTATACAACATATGGTTACTTCTCAGCATAGAAAATATAATGCGCTGTAACTGCTGATAAACTAGCACTTGGTATTCTAAAATATTTTAGCTATTTACTTTAAAATTGTCATATCAACCTTCATTAGACAAGTCAATAAGTAAACTCATCTGAAAAGATTTCATAAGTCAATAGACTCAAATAGTCAAATTGGACTAGGCAACTAATGAATACACGAGTAGTAATAATTATTTTAACCAGAAGCCTAGCCGGTAAAACGACTATTTATTAAACGTTATTAATCATTGCGAATCTCCATGGGGATTCGCAAAGTAAGATTGCAAACTAGCTAACGAGGATCAAACAACAATGGAAAAACAATCAATTGAAAATCAGAAATTCGGCACTAAACTCAGTGTGGCAGCAGCACAACATAACGTATGTCTATATAAGAGCACTTACAAATTACCCGTAATGCACCTTAAGTTAAAGAGATCTGGCATGAAAAGCACGCTAAAATGGTAGGATTCCAAACTAAAACTAAAAGAACACGAAAATTCATACACATAGACAAAGACCTAGAAGCAATAAAATAAAGGAAATCTTTTATGATTGTAAAACCTGAGAATGTTTTGGCAATTGGAAATTTCTACACATTTTAAATGTAAGAGTATAGTACGTTTGATTAAGAGTAGTCCTGTTGTATTGTGCGACTTGTTAGATACAGCGGGATTAGCGTTAACCTCAAGCTCGCAAAATTTATTTAAATTAACAATTAATTGGACGTTTTAATTACCATTTTTCGTAAACTTACTTTTTTATAAAAAGAATTATTATATTAATGTTTAAAAAATATTTTGTTTAATTTCATGTTAGCAATGTTTTTGATTGATTATACTCGGTTTCAGATTTTCGTAATTTTGTTCTGGGCAGTGATGTTTTGATCTAAAGATAAAATGTGGCTCTTGTTGAACGAACTATTTCTATGAACTGATGAACATATAAAGAATCATAAACATGTACTATCTATTGGAATTTTGAGTTTCTTATTTACGTGTGAATCGCAATAGCCAAGGAAGGTAGGTGAAACAGTTAGTAACCCCACATACAAAATAAATTAGCAATTTATATTTTATGATCGATGTTTGATTAGAAAACATTGTGTAGAAAAAATTACAATAATTTTTGAAACATACTTTTCTCAAATTCATATAATTCATCTTTGTGGTATGTTGGTGCTCGATTACGGTTTTGGATTTTTGTTCTGACGTGTAAGCCCCGTCCAGTATTATGCGACCGTCCATCCAAACCGTTCGGTCGCAAACGCTCAAACACCCAGTGTCTGACCAACGGCCCACGGCAAACCTACGCCCATTCACAAACCACAAGGCCATAGGAGTCATGATTTGAATTTCGTCAGGCTGTAAAGATATTCCTTTGAGTAGAAGTTTGTCGTCGCCAATGTAAAAGATACCATAATTGGATCCTAAGACAAGCTATAGGAATAGGTAAGGGGATCTGGATTAAGCAGAGATTGGCCCAATATTGATGAGTTCAGTTCGCTTACGCCTACGACATAAGCGAAATATTTAGCCGAGGGGATCGGCTGAAGCATCAAGGTATTTTACCCATATAATGCATGGCGCAATATCGCAGCACAGGGTAAGGATTGTTGTAGAGCAATTCCAGAGACTGCGTTTTTAAATGTCTGAACTGAACATATACATAATTGAAGGAACACTAGTTTTACAGGCGGTGATAACAATTATTTAAACCAAGGTTGCGATCTTGATATAAGCACATGTCCCATTATATGCATAAATTTGTCAATATAACCTAAGCCTTGTAAAATGTAGAAAAGGAAATAAACTCAGTAAACCGGTTTCGTCCTTTTTGACAACTCTTCATGTATTGTCCAGAATTTACCGTCGACATAGCTCGAACCTGGATCCATTAGCTTTGGAATCTGTTGCTCTAACCACTGAGCCACTCTACTGCACACTACACAAAATTTTCAGTTATATACTAATCAAATTTTCATGGATAGACCTTCCTTTAGGTGGAGCCTACATGGCATCTCCATAGACCTAACGTACCAACTAAATGCCCTCAATCTGTCATTATAGAACATACACCACATTAAATAGTATAAAATAAAAGCATGGTGTGTTTTGTACGACAGAGTGGCTCCGTGGTATAGCATCAGATTCCAAAGCAGATGTTACCAGTACGTAAAGGGTTCCCAACAATGAAGAAACCGGTATATTAGTTGAATCGCCTATTCTACATTATACAATGCTTAGTTTATACTGCCAAATGTATACACATAGTAGGACAGGTGTTTATATCAATATCGTAACCTTGACTTAAATAAATCTGAACAGAGTTGTGTTAATAGAATAAGTCTGGTACACATTCTTCCTTAAGTGTCAGTGGCAATGTTTAATCGGTTCAGAGCACATTAATGATGTTATTTAACTTTATCTAAGACCAGAAGTGGTAAATCGAAGTGCTAATAGTCTGCCATAGTAAAAGTTTCTCTTGTGTGCTTATGGACAATACTGAAGATATCATATTGCTTTTGCTTCAATAAATTCTCAATTCGTAATAGTAAATTCAAAAGCTCTGTTACCAACTTGGATTGTATGAACCATGGAAGTTTAGTTGATGATGATTCCAAATATCCTCAAAAACTCGGGGGATAAAGAAAATAAACAATGCAAGTATTGGTTCCAACAGGATAATTAAGACATCTTTAAGTTTCCTTATTAACACTTGTGATTTCAAAAATGGGATTTTAATAGTCCGATTTCTGCCATATTGTTGAGCTAGACTTGTTAATTTTTCGTACACAACATGTTTGAAGTTCCTCGGATGTCTGTTGCGTGATTCGCTAGGTAAGTGGGTGTATAGTGATTAGTTTCGTGAACGGAAACATTCTAAAATACGTTCTGAAATAGAGGAAGGGAATTCTTTTAATGTATGGAGGACCAGCTGCTTATTATATTTGTGCCACTCAATTAAAGACATTGCTGTTCATCTAAACCATAGCGGCTGAAGTTTGGCCTGAGCGCGATTTGGTTTGTAAGACAAATAAGAATATGTTCCCCATAGGAAGTATGCTTGGAGTCCTTTTTTGTCAGATAGTGCATTGCTGTAAGGTTCAATATAACGGTTGTGTATTCGAGAATAGGTCCTAGATATGTATTCAAAATAAAAAGCATAAAACCAGTTGTCCTTGTTAGCCTAAGTATTAAATCGATTAGATGTTTGGCTTCGAGTTCAATGGTTTTAATGTAATGTTTGGAACTGAACATATTTCTAAAAATTACTAGTGTGTTTTAGTGTGTCTCTTTGAGAACTGATTTCTCCAAGGTATAAGATATCGTTAGTGGATAATTTATTCTTACCGAGTGTTAATAAGATTGATTCATAACGTTGTGGTTTGATGTGACAGGTTTTGGAGGATAAAATGTATGATATTTAGGTCTTCATGAGTATTTAGTTTCGAATTAAAGGCTAATCTGGCGAGTTTAACTAAGTTTGGAATGTCAACCTTTATAGAGCAGAACAAATACACTATGCTTTTATATAATTTTTAAACAATGGCGGAAACTGATCTGGTATCAGAGAGGCGTTCATTTAATAACGACAAAATGGCCTCTACAGTACATTATATGCTTCAGTTTCCCTGTAAAAGACCAAAAATAATTATACTGGAAGGTCTTCATTTAAAATCCTTCTAGAAGTTTTACCTCCTTGTACAGCGTTAGGGAGTTCAACCAGCCTAGCTTCTGTAAATTTAGACATTTTTGCACAAATCATAGCCACGCGTTCTCGAAAAATATTTAAATCTTTTTCAGATTTGCTTCTTTCAATATCCAACTTATTAGCTGTTTTTATCGCATATGAAAGTGACTAAAATGTAAAAAAATAAATACTTCTTGTAGCGAAAATGCAACAGGCTTGTTATCTTTTAAATCCTTTGCAAGATTGATGCCTGTTTGATAAGAATTAAGTAGTATGTTTTTAATTTTTTGAAGTCGTTCCTTAGTTTTAATTTAATTAATAACTCACAATCCCAACAGCAGATTCCATATTTCAAAAGTAACTTTGGATATTGTTGAATAATCTCAGTAGTTAATTTAAATACAAATCATTCAATATTATAACTATTTTTAAAAGACATCTTTAAAATGACTAAAAATTAAAAAATGTATATATCAAAGGCTTTAAATTTTAATTAAACTTTCAGCAGGATTGATGTTGATATTCAAAAATATTTAATCAATTTAGCTTTTTCTCAAATTAATTTTGACTAAAATATTTAAATTTTGCACTTTGATGTATCAAAGAGATTAAGGTAATACAACAATGAACTGTAATAGAATAGAATAGAATCGAATAGAATATCTTTATTTTGATTCAAACCACACATGTTCCATCAAATAATAACATTGGAAAATGTACAATATAAAAAATACTCACATAAAATGTGCAATTAGTCTCATGTAGAAAAGTGTATTGTAACGACAAAAATTAATTGCCGACATATTGCGTAAATTAAATTCAATTTTATTTACGTTGCACCAATGCGAAAAAAGCGAAACTAACCGTTAACCAATAGTGTGCCAGTAGACATATATTACTATGGCATGGTATTTGAGCACGGCAATTTACCATACAAGTCAGTTGTCACATTTGCCTTCTGCTTTGCGTGACATGTGCGTGATGTTGGCTGTCAATACCTACGCTGGTTATGGGATTTGTTTCACCAACAATTGGGAACATCCGTGACTCATCTTGTTGCGGTACAACCAGTGAGACGAGCCAATTAATGCAGAACTTCAACGAAGTTTCCACATCGAGATTACAACGCAACAACAGAAGGAACCACAGCCAGAGTCAACCAAAGGCTCTAGGACATCTTAACACTAAAGGATCTTTCTCGGCCTTTGCCTGAGAACGCACGACCGGTCCTGTTAAGGGCCCCCTATCAGTACAATAACTCTATATCTATAGCACTTTAACCGAGTTTGTAACGTCGTACGGCATTTACTTGAAGCTGGAGCGTTTACAAAATTGGCGACCGCGCCAGGATATTAAGTATTGTACTGTTTGTTTGGTATAAATATAATTGACTTTCTTTTTCATTTATTTGGGATAAAAATAGATTAACATTTGCGTTTACGTCTTCTTTACTCTGATCGTAGTCTTCTGGGAATTTTGTTGGGTATATGTTCGTGGATCTGTGGTGAATTTTTTGGGTATAATAAGAAGAATAATACATTTATTTGGCATCAAAGGCCAACTGGCCCTCTGTTCAACTTTCCTACGTACAAAACTGCACCGTACTTATTCGACAGGCTCAATTGCGGATAATTTCGATTTTTGGAAGCAGTTACTGTGACGTGTTTTGTGAAGGAACTAATTCATCTGTGTTCTGCGCTAATTCAACTGTGGAAGCTGTTTGTGGGTAAGCGTTTCGTTTAAGTATATTTATACATTTTCATATTGCTTATAATTTATGGTTTTAAGATCCCGTAAGATTGTTAGAATGTCAGGTCCAATTTTAGATATTGATATTCCTGTTTGGGATGGAGATAGTGAACTATTCTTTATGCGCGTAGACTCCGCTTTCTCCCCGTTTCCTGATTATGACAGTCATCAAAAACTGTCGAAGGTTTTTGCTAAACTACCTTCTGATTTGCAGCAACGGATTTATCCTAGCTTGAGGCCATTAGGAAGCTACCTAATCCCATTTTGGGCATACAAAACGAAGTAGAATCCTTGCTTGGGCCCACAAAAACTGAGTAGATAATAAATAAATATGCGCAGTTATACATGCCAAAACTTGGCCCCATCGAAATTTTGAGGGAATTACGGAAACGTTGGTTTTAAAACCAACATTTCTGACCATGAGGCTAAGGTACTTTTTATTTAAAAGCTTCCACAAGCATTAAAACTATTTGCCAGGCAGCTTCCCAACACTCTCTCTATAGATGACTTATCTGAGAGATGTGCGTTAGAATATAGGGTTTTGGAACCCAAAGTGAATCCGTCATCCTTTTGTTCACCCCCGCAAGATGATAGGTTCTTCTCTTTAGAGAGGATAGTGGCGAACATGGCTAAAGTTCTAGAAGGATTGGTCATTACGAAATCCGAGCTAAATCAGCTGAATGCTCGACACAAATTTATTCGTAAACCTAATTATAACGGTAGGCGGTGATCGAGATCCCCGCAATACTTTAACAAATATGCCCCAAAGAACTGGTGTTATAACCACCAGAAGTTTTTTTATTCATGCCAAGTCTGTCTTTGTCGTTCCAAAGAATTTCCGAATGATTGCCAATTTCCACAATTTACCTGATTGTCGGATTGCGTACCGAAATATTTGAATCCACTGTCATCATGATTTTTGCAAATATTTCGGTCTCCAATTACGGAGACCTTTTTCAATGCCAAACACATCACACACTTAGTTGACAATCAATATGTCAAGTGGAAATATTAATTTAAACCGCCTCATTTATACTTGATTTTAGATCTCTTAAGCATAACGTTTTTTTATAAAAATGTTAGGAAAGTGTATGTTAAATTGGTTTGTGTATGTGTCTACATGTATACACTCTTCGCAATGAGGTTAAAGTGATATAATGACAATTAATGACAACTCACTAGATAAGCGTACGTCATGCCTGTGTGTATGTGTTCTCGTTTGTTTTGAATTGAGGAGTAATCAGTTAATGCAAGTGTACACTCATCCCAGTGAAATTACAGCGATTTGGCAACATCTGACTATTCACTGGATAAGCGTGTTTGTGTGTATGTGCGTGAGCGTTTACTTAAAACTGAGAGCTAATCTGTTACATGTAATTACAGGCACGTGTAACGGTCATACAAGTAAAACTAAAATGATAACTGTCATTTCCTAACTGCACACGTCAGACCTATTTTACACTTACTTTTCTAAATGAAGTAATTACGAGTGGCATTTCGGTGAGGAGGGGGCATGACACTATTAATAGAGTAAATAATTAATAGGTAGCAAAATTAAATTAGAAACGGATAAAGTGTTTCAATAGGGTAGAAAGTTAAATTAAATGGTACGTAAAAGAAATTAAAATTGCCTGATAAAGAAGATACTAGTAATAGTGCAAAGAAAATAAAATAAAAATAAACCTTGCCATCATGTATAGATAAATGTATGTTAAAGGCGCTACACTAACAACAGAACGTAAGATAACAGATAAAATAAGATAACAAGTAATCAAGGATGAAATAATAAGATAATCAAAATAAATTAGGCGATATTGAATTAATCAATCTCCACCTCTGTAAGTTAATATCAGTCCAGTGTTCTTATTCTTTTACTTGAGCGAGTTTCTGATTCTGATTCTGATTCGTGCAATCTTCGTTTTCTACCATTATTTAGTGCTGTATTCCAAATAGGACCTAGTGATTTTTCTACGGCTGTTTCATTCATTATGTCATTTCTCGATTTAATTTCGATGGATTCTCTAATCAGTCTAGTCGATCTGCTACGGCTACAAATTGATATACGTCTGCACCCATCCCAATTAATTGTGTGTCCTGTCTCTACTGTATGGCGTGCAAGATCTGATCTATTAACATGGGCATACTTGCATGCGGTTTTATGTTCCCCTCTTCTAACCTTAATTGGGCGCATGGTTTCACCCACATACATCAAGTTACAGTCGTTACATGGAATTTCATATACTCCTGATGTGTCTAGCGGTTCTATTTTTTCCTTTTGGTTGGGAAGTATAATACCTAGTGTAAGGGTCTGTTTTAAAATAGTACGTATATTGTATTTTGATGCTACCATTTTTATTTTCCTACTTAGTTTAGAGTCAGGTATAACCATTACCCTCCGGTCATCTTTTAATTTATTTGACTTCACGTACTTCCAGTCATGATTAAATTTACTTATAACGCTCATTATAGTTGCTTCAATTAACTTTAGAGGATACCCATTAGCACTGAATATTTCTCGCAGTCTCCCTAATTCAATCTCTCTATGTTTTTTATCTGTTAATCTTAAGCTTCTTATTATCATCGATTTTAAGATACCGATTTTCATTCTATATGGATGATTTGAATCGAAATTAAGAAGGATACCTGAGTAAGTATCCTTCCTATAAACATCCCGTTCTAGTTTTGTACCATTTCTAATTAACTTGACATCCAGAAATGGTAATTCGCCACATGATTCATTTTCAATTGTAAATTTAAGCTCGCTCACCTGATTTGCTATGTTTAAGAAATTTATCAGATGATCCTCCCCGTGATTCCAAATAACTAATATATCATCCAAATATCGTACATACAATTTAGGATTTAGGGGCGTTATATCTAAGAGAGTCTTCTCCATGTAATGCATGAAGATATTAGCTATTGGAACCGATAGTGGTTGCCCCATTGGAGCACCTCTAATATGCTTATAAAATGCATTCCTAAATTTAAAATAAGTTGAGGACATACATACGTACATCATCTCCATGACGTGTCTAATCGTCATTTTGCTTCCTTCCAATATTACTGGATGATCAACAAGGAAACGCTGAAAATAGTCTAGTGCTTTAGGTACTGGTATATTGGTGTACATTGACACCACATCTAAACTCGCCAATCTATCGTTTTCATTAAGTTCACATTTATCTACAATCTCAACCAAATGGTATGAATTCATCAAAGTATTGTCTAAGAAGTACGAATATTTCTTTATTCTATTACATAGAAACTTAGACATTTTATATGTTGGAGAGTGTTGGACATTAACAATAATTCTCAAAGGGTTGTCTGGTTTATGTATCTTTACTAAACCGTACACTCTAGGAGCGACTGTATCTCTTTGTATGAGAGCGTTACCATGCGCTTGATCTAATTCTCCTTCAGCAATCATATTATTGACCAATAATTTAACTTCTCCTTGTAGCTTATCCATAGGATCTTTATTAATTTTAGTGTATACCTCTATATTGTCTAGTTGTTCATACATTTTATCATCATAGTCAGATTGATTCATCAGAACCGTCGCTCCTCCTTTGTCTGCTTTCAAACATATCACACTGTTTGCTATTAACTCTTTCCTGAGACTTTTTATTTCATAATTTGGTTTATATTTTTCCTCTGTGTACGTTAGCACAGCTGCGGCTACGTCTAATTCAAACCTAACTTTATCCTTGTCTGAGAAGAATTGTGCTATTTTAACAGCCTCAGTAATTATCTCATTTTTTGGTGATGTCTCAATTTGGATAGCTGTATTCAGACCACGATTAAGCATTTCCAGCTGTTTCTCATTAAGATTTATTTTAGAGAGGTTTACCACTCGATTAGTTACAACAGGACACGTCCTAAGTGTGGTCTGTCTATAGATACCCAAATTTCCTAACTTTCTATCATGCCTAATTTGAACCTTTTTTATCTCTTTATTACGTGCGCCATCAGTAAAATCCTCTATACATTTAAAGTCATCCGCGTGCAGGAAGGAAAGTAACATAGATTTTATTTTAGTTTTCTCTCTAATTAGTTCATATTTGCGCTTCTCTAAATCGCTAATCAATGTATTCATTATGTTCAAAGTCAGTTCATGTTTAAGAGATCTACCTTTATCATTTAAATGAAATGGCAATTTAAATTTAAAACATTTAGGAATTACACAATGTTTTAAACATATTTTAATGAAACGAATATTTTCCACTTGCCTTACTAATTGTTTTTTTATGTGATGATAGCGATTTTGCAACTTCACTGTTGTAGCACCGTATTTAGTACCTAAATAAGATTTAAAAGAAACATGTTGCGAGACAGGAAATAAACAACTTACCTGATTTTCGGATTGCGTACCGAAATATTTGAATCCACTGTCATCATGATTTTTGCAGATATTTCGGGCTCCAATTACGGAGCCCTTTTTCAATGCCAAACACATCACACACTTAGTTGACAATCAATATGTCAAGTGGAAATATTAATTTAAACCGCCTCATTTATACTTGATTTTAGATCTCTTAAGCATAACGTTTTTTTATAAAAATGTTAGGAAAGTGTATGTTAAATTGGTTTGTGTATGTGTCTACATGTATACACTCTTCGCAATGAGGTTACAGTGATATAATGACAATTAATGACAACTCACTAGATAAGCGTACGTCATGCCTGTGTGTATGTGTTCTCGTTTGTTTTGAATTGAGGAGTAATCAGTTAATGCAAGTGTACACTCATCCCAGTGAAATTACAGCGATTTGGCAACATCTGACTATTCACTGGATAAGCGTGTTTGTGTGTATGTGCGTGAGCGTTTACTTAAAACTAAGAGCTAATCTGTTACATGTAATTACAGGCACGTGTAACGGTCATACAAGTAAAACTAAAATGATAACTGTCATTTCCTAGCTGCACACGTCAGACCTATTTTACACTTACTTTTCTAAATGAAGTAATTACGAGTGGCATTTCGGTGAGGAGGGGGAATGACACTATTAATAGAGTAAATAATTAATAGGTAGTAAAATTAAATTAGAAACGGATAAAGTGTTTCAATAGGATGATAGAAAGTTAAATTAAACGGTACGTAAAAGAAATTAAAAATTGCCTGATAAAGAAGATACTAGTAATAGTGCAAAGAAAATAAAATAAAAATAAACCTTGCCATCATGTATAGATAAATGTATGTTAAAGGCGCTACACTAACAACAGAACGTAAGATAACATATAAAATAAGATAACAAGTAATCAAGGATGAAATAATAAGATAATCAAAATAAATTAGGCGATATTGAATTAATCAATCTCCACCTCTGTAAGTTAATATCAGTCCAGTGTTCTTATTCTTTTACTTGAGCGAGTTTCTGATTCTGATTCTGATTCGTGCAATCTTCGTTTTCTACCATTATTTAGTGCTGTATTCCAAATAGGACCTAGTGATTTTTCTACGGCTGTTTCATTCATTATGTCATTTCTCGATTTAATTTCGATGGATTCTCTAATCAGTCTAGTCGATCTGCTACGGCTACAAATTGATATACGTCTGCACCCATCCCAATTAATTGTGTGTCCTGTCTCTACTGTATGGCGTGCAAGATCTGATCTATTAACATGGGCATACTTGCATGCGGTTTTATGTTCCCCTCTTCTAACCTTAATTGGGCGCATGGTTTCACCCACATACATCAAGTTACAGTCGTTACATGGAATTTCATATACTCCTGATGTGTCTAGCGGTTCTATTTTTTCCTTTTGGTTGGGAAGTATAATACCTAGTGTAAGGGTCTGTTTTAAAATAGTACGTATATTGTATTTTGATGCTACCATTTTTATTTTCCTACTTAGTTTAGAGTCAGGTATAACCATTACCCTCCGGTCATCTTTTAATTTATTTGACTTCACGTACTTCCAGTCATGATTAAATTTACTTATAACGCTCATTATAGTTGCTTCAATTAACTTTAGAGGATACCCATTAGCACTGAATATTTCTCGCAGTCTCCCTAATTCAATCTCTCTATGTTTTTATCTGTTAATCTTAAGCTTCTTATTATCATCGATTTTAAGATACCGATTTTCATTCTATATGGATGATTTGAATCGAAATTAAGAAGGATACCTGAGTAAGTATCCTTCCTATAAACATCCCGTTCTAGTTTTGTACCATTTCTAATTAACTTGACATCCAGAAATGGTAATTCGCCACATGATTCATTTTCAATTGTAAATTTAAGCTCGCTCACCTGATTTGCTATGTTTAAGAAATTTATCAGATGATCCTCCCCGTGATTCCAAATAACTAATATATCATCCAAATATCGTACATACAATTTAGGATTTAGGGGCGTTATATCTAAGAGAGTCTTCTCCATGTAATGCATGAAGATATTAGCTATTGGAACCGATAGTGGTTGCCCCATTGGAACACCTCTAATCTGCTTATAAAATGCATTCCTAAATTTAAAATAAGTTGAGGACATACATACGTACATCATCTCCATGACGTGTCTAATCGTCATTTTGCTTCCTTCCAATATTACTGGATGATCAACAAGGAAACGCTGAAAATAGTCTAGTGCTTTAGGTACTGGTATATTGGTGTACATTGACACCACATCTAAACTCGCCAATCTATCGTTTTCATTAAGTTCACATTTATCTACAATCTCAACCAAATGGTATGAATTCATCAAAGTATTGTCTAAGAAGTACGAATATTTCTTTATTCTATTACATAGAAACTTAGACATTTTATATGTTGGAGAGTGTTGGACATTAACAATAATTCTCAAAGGGTTGTCTGGTTTATGTATCTTTACTAAACCGTACACTCTAGGAGCGACTGTATCTCTTTGTATGAGAGCGTTACCATGCGCTTGATCTAATTCTCCTTCAGCAATCATATTATTGACCAATAATTTAACTTCTCCTTGTAGCTTATCCATAGGATCTTTATTAATTTTAGTGTATACCTCTATATTGTCTAGTTGTTCATACATTTTATCATCATAGTCAGATTGATTCATCAGAACCGTCGCTCCTCCTTTGTCTGCTTTCAAACATATCACACTGTTTGCTATTAACTCTTTCCTGAGACTTTTTATTTCATAATTTGGTTTATATTTTTCCTCTGTGTACGTTAGCACAGCTGCGGCTACGTCTAATTCAAACCTAACTTTATCCTTGTCTGAGAAGAAGTGTGCAGCTAGGAATTGACAGTTATCATTTTAGTTTTACTTGTATGACCGTTACACGTGCCGGTAATTACATGTAACAGATTAGCTCTTAGTTTTAAGTAAACGCTCACGCACATACACACAAACACGCTTATCCAGTGAATAGTCAGATGTTGCCAAATCGCTGTAATTTCACTGGGATGAGTGTACACTTGCATTAACTGATTACTCCTCAATTCAAAACAAACGAGAACACATACACACAGGCATGACGTACGCTTATCTAGTGAGTTGTCATTAATTGTCATTATATCACTGTAATCTCATTGCGAAGAGTGTATACATGTAGACACATACACAAACCAATTTAACATACACTTTCCTAACATTTTTATACAAAAACGTTATGCTTATGAGATCTAAAATCAAGTATAAATGAGGCGGTTTATATTAATATTTCCACTTGACATATTGATTGTCAACTAAGTGTGTGATGTGTTTGGCATTGAAAAAGGGCTCCGTAATTGGAGCCCGAAATATCTGCAAAAATCATGATGACAGTGGATTCAAATATTTCGGTACGCAATCCGAAAATCATGGAAATTGATACTTGTTGGTTTGTAACGCGGAGCCGCGCGTTAAAAAAATATAGTTGCTCAATTTTCCCCAATACAATTTACTCGTATGATAGCAATACAGATAAACATCTTAACCGAAGTGTTGCGAGGTATATACTGTTGTCAACATGAAACGATTGATGCTAATAATGAAATAATCAGCATAATGGTCCACATTCCTAAGTGTTAATACAACAAAATGTAAAATAAATATATATGCATCAATGTAAATGATAATTTATCAATTGCCTTGGATCTCTGCGTGTGGTGTTTTATTTATTTGTCGTCCTAAATTGAACCTCGTGCATTGATCAACAATAAAATGTTTTAGCTTGAAAACAATTTAGGCAAAAATAGTGCATCCGAAGATGATCGATACACCGCACAACAAAGCAATAACATCAACATAAATTAATTTATTATGCCGAAATGAAAAAAAATATTCGACCAGTAAAATCATGGAGGATACATATTATAATGCAAATGGAAATATTTATATTATTTGAGAAGAGAAATTTTAAATTAATTAATTAAAAGGCATAATTAAGATCTAGACTGTTCTTTTTAAAATGTAAGCGATTTATGTTAAAAAGAGAGAGATGATCATAAAAATTCTATAAATCTAGAAAATTATAAGGATGGATGAATACCTAAAACGAATCATAAAAACTGGGAATGCATAGGCATTCCAAATGCACCAAGAAAAAATTTCTCAATGTTTAACCTGGAGTTTTATTTTTCCTCAATGGATCTGACGGCCACCCAGTTGGACATATTGTATCTTTAAATAAATTTCCTGATTCATATTAACGATATGCCAAATCAAAAGCATATCACAGAGACAAAAAAGGCAAAGTCTAGTATCTCCCAAATAAATGTAAGACGAAGATTAAATTGGATGCGGTCGTCTGATATGAGAGCATAACCGCGAAAAATGAAAACAAAATTTTACGCTAAGTTTGCTAGCTTAATGAATATGCAACAATAGGACATTATCAATTCTGATCAATATTTACCATCAGATCTAATGGATCACTCAGATTATCATATTCAAATCAATGTGTAAAGAAATATCCTACTAACAACAGACAGTGGGGTGTAAAGTTGGTTAGTTGAATTGAACATTGTGCATAGGAACTTAAAAATACAAACTTGAAAACCACTCAGAGTAAGATGGTTAATAGTTATTAATAAAAATTCCTCTAGTTATAATATGCAACATTTTGCATTCTACAAAATGAGAAAAATACTTATTTTTAGATAGAGTATTGCAGATTAATTAATATTGTATAAATAGTATTAAAAAATAAAATTAGGTACAGAATTATAGACTAATAATTTTATTAGAAGCTAGCTGACCCGTCCCGCGCTGCTGCGACCTCACAATGATTTAATTTTATGGAGATGAATTTTGCTAAAATTTCAAAACATGGTGTCAGTTGTTGATGACAGAACTATCGCTTGTTTACATATCTCCCCTAGTTTTTATTTTATCATTTCTGTTGCTAATGATTTACTTCCTTTTCTTATGCTAATGCTTGGGAAAAAGTTATGCTTGCATAAGAGGTTAAGTATACAAAAGTTCCTATGCATTGGGGTCCAAGTGTCAAAATATCATCTTGCACACAACTATTCTGAATCATATATAGATACTGACCTTCCCAGGAGGTGGTAAAATTGGTGTAGCCAAATTGTTGCGAATGCGTGGAGCCGTTTTCGTTTTATGTATATGCATACAGACAAACCTTCATTTTTATATATAGAGATATATATAAAATAAATTTAATATAAACATAACATATTTAGATGAAAGAAAATATAACACGCTCTGATGCTATAGTAATTACCTTTTTCATAAAATGGGGGTAAAGTATACAGATTTGATCAAAATGTTAGAAACAACTTTTGGCTTGCATATTTCAAAAACAGTAAATGAGCTTCCGATATTGCAGACTACCGATCTTGCACTTTTTAATTTATTCAATTTTGTTACTTAAGTAGCATGATGATAAACCTCAAATTATATATATATATATATATATATATATATATATATATATATATATATATATATATATATATATATATATATATATATATATATATATATATATATATATATATATATATATATATATATATATATATATATATATATACATATATTGAGGTTCAAGTGTCAAAATATCATTTTGTGCACAACTAATCTGAATTACTTATAGTGACCTTTCCAGGAATTGGTAGAATTGGTTTAGCTAACACCAGTGCAAATAGCTTTGGAATTCGTTTAGGGCTGATATTAAGTTGATGCGTCAAAATGTCTATATAATTCATCAGAGATATCTACCCAGCTGTTAATGAATGCGCAGAGTGGAAGTTTTAGCGGATAAATTTGCCAAGAAACCAACTTCTGGCTGAAAATGGGAGGATAAAAAACATTTACTCTGTAAAATATCTCGGAGCCTACTAACATCGCATATGCCATTAGGATTATGGGCGAATAATAAACATTTACTCTGTAAAATATCTCGTAGCCTACTAAAATCGCATATGCCGTTAGGATTGTGGTCTAAGGTTAATCATAAACATTCTGAATTTGAATATTCTCCTGTTAAAACTGCAAACATGAATAACATAGAAGATATGTATTGTTCAATAATCTAAGTACATACAGGCGTCAAACACCCAAGCTCTGGCGATATATCAAGACAGAATTAATGGATATATAAATATGTGATTGTCGGTGCATTCATTTGCAGATCAGCACTTATGAGACGGGCAAAACCATCACCTTCCATTACTGGATATTTTTAATCGTAAATTTAAAGTGGTGATCCTCATGCATAAGACGGTTAAGCAAGTCCCATTCATTTTCCCGCATAATTAGGTTTCATGGTATGTAGTTGAGGTAAGTCGCCAACGTTTTTAGTAACCATTCATGTTTTTGCTTTCACTAAGACCCTAAGCACCATTGGAATTAATGTCTAGCATCCTAGCTCATGTAATTTCTAAGTAAATTGTATATTGGAAAGGATGCACCGCGAGCTGAAGATTGTAAAAATATGTATTTGTGGAACAAATATGGTACAAATTCTTTATTCAATTTTGTATGCAATGCGCAATCGGAATAGCACACAGTTAAAAAAGAATATAGTCAAACTGATTTAGAAAGAACCATTGAGATTGCCTAGAGATTTTATTATAGAAACTTCGATTAATTTTTCTTTGACTTGTATTCCATTTTACTGGTTTGTTAAAGAGCTAACAATTAGAATGTTGTGCTTAACGCAAACAAAGTTTTTATAGGTCAAATCAAATCGCAATGTGTCCACCTGTTTGAAATTGGTACCGCGTTTATACAATGTTATCAAGAATGAAAAATTTGTCTTATTTCCATTTAAAATAACATAAACGAATGTCTTTATTTAAACAAATGTCATGAAGCACAGCATATCTTTTTGTTGTGCATTATAAATTTTACCTGGGTGGATGAATAAATCTAGAAGCAAGACCAGTTGACGGATCGAGATTCCGAGGCTACAACTTACTGGCAAGTTCCGGTGTTGTGGATGTCCGAATTGAATTAGCCGGTTAAACAAGAATCATTGAAGAAATCAGTGACTTTGGAGGGAATAACGCAAAGAGCGTGATAAGATTAAATCCAATTTAATGCGTCTTTCAGATCTCCTTTATTAAAATTAAATTAAAGGTTTATTCGATATTTGAATTACCGCTAGTTTCTTTTAAAATAACGCTAATTAAAAGTACACCATACATGTAAAATGTAAAATTCCATTCTCAATTAATTCTCAAGTTTCTACAAATATATATATATATATATATATATATATATATATATATATATATATATATTGATAAAAAACAAATAGATATTTTAAATGGGAGAAAGTGTGTAATAAGGAAACGAGCAAACACATTCTCGTTCTTGGAAAAGAAATAGTAGAAATTTGAAATCGTTTTGTGAAGTTTTCTGAGAATACACTTGTCGAGAATAATTAAGCCATGTGGTTTTAATATTGATACATATCAGGGGTTTGTGGTTTGTCGAAAATCTGAATTAATGGCCAATAAAAAATTGTGCGAATTGCAGCACTATTCCATATACTGTGAGTAGCCCTTTATTAAAGATCTTGTGTTTTAAAAATGTAAAATCCATTCCACCTAGACTCTCCATTATATTTCGATTGTGGGACTGCAACTATTATTACACAGAAGAAATCTGGGATAAATTAAATCGGATTAACACAGTCTACAGTTAAACAAACATTGGTCGCGCGGATGGTGATAACATTTACTATAATTAAGGTTGGAACTTGTAATTAATATCTGACCCATTAAGTGCTTATATTTTGTCAGTATAAACTAAGAATTGTATATTGTAGAAGAGGCAAATCATCCAGTAGACCGGTTTTGTCCTTATTGGGAATGTGGAGGTTAATTTAATTATTGGACACCAATTAACTCCTCATATAAAAATAAATCAATTTTTATTTTTGGACATTTGATGTTATCGCTGGTTTCGTAAAACAATATTGTATTTTTTGAAAAAATATTGTAAATTTTTGGAAGTTCTTTTGTTCATATTGTCGAAGTTTTTGACTTGTCTTGTCGAAGGTGAAAAGAGAGGTTTTTTCTGAGTTGCTGAAGCGTACAAGCGGAACACTGCGTGGTTCCATCTACGATATCTTTGCTAATAAATTATTGTAATATTCTTTATGGATTGTTCTTTTTAATTATCAGCGAAAAGAACAACAAATTTGCTTCGGGTAATTGACGTGGATATTTGTTTTAAGGTTAATCCTCGTCTTGTTCTGTAAACCGTGAATATCAGCGTATCCTGGTAAGCTTAATTAATATAAAATATTAAATTGCAAGTAATTTAATAATATTATGGCTGGTTTATTAAATCTTGAGGATACAGAGCAGTTAGCAAGTGGACTTAAAGATTGTAGTTTAAAAGATAGTTCAGAGGAACTTAAGTGTTCCAAATCAGATGATCATTCCGCATATATGGATTTCCGGGCCTGGCATCCCAGAGACTCTCTTATGGTAGTGACCAAAGGGCCTCTACAAAAAATGGTGACTGCGCCAGGATCCTCTATGCGGACAGATATGATGTAGATTATCGTTTTTGCCGCAATTCTATGGATTGGAATGTCAAGCTTAATATGTACAGACCAGACAACCATTCTGAATGGGTCTAAGAAGCAAAATTTTATTTTAAACTAAAAAGGATGACCGACCCTATAGAAAGATTTGCTTCGGCCTGGTGGTGCTTACCTGAGCCGTTAAAAAAGAATCTATTTAGAATCAGGAATTTTGTTACTGAGAACGAACAGGAATATGCATTTGAGTTTCTAGTCGAAGAACTTCATGGACGATATCTAACCGAGAGGATTGAACGGATGACTGACTTATTACGTCAGGAAAAGATGGGCAATCTACTTCCATCTGAATTTTATGACAGACTTATTTCAAAATCCATCGGGCTTGATATATCTGATATATCAGGTAATTGACGTGGATATTTGTTTTAAGGTCTCAATCATCTGGTTCTGTAAACCGTGAATATCAGCGTATCCTGGTAAGCTTAATTAATATAAAATATTAAAATGCAAGTAATTAAATAATATTATGGCTGGTTTATTAAATCTTGAGGACACAGAGCTGTTAGCAAGTCGAATTAAGGATTGTAGTTTAAAAGAAAGTTCAGAGGAACTTAATTGTTCCAAATCAGATGATCATTCCGCATATATGGATTTTCCGGGCCTGGCATCCCAGAGACTCTCTTATGGTAGTGACCAAAGGGCCTTTACAGTAACTCATATACTAACTATTGTAACACGATTAGTCATTTTTCTTTTGGAGGAAACCGATTTACTGGATGAATGGTCTCTACCACACTTTACAATTCTTAATTTATACAGACAAAATATAAGTACTTAATGGGTCAGGTGTTCATATCAGGTTCGCAACCTTCGTCATGTATTTAATTGGTTGGGCTTTTCCTATCAAGTGCTCTATTCCATGGTTTGGGATGACACGTCTAAAGAATTTACAGCTGAACGTCCACGATTACTTTTCGTAGATGTAACCAATAATTCATATTTTTCCACACTGGTTAAAACCATTTTCAAAATGTTATGTTGTTCTTCACGCGATTCACTAAAGATATCGTCGACACGCACTATTGTAATATGACAATCCTGGATGACTTTTTATCCAAACGCTGGAATGTTTGCCTTGAATATTTCACTTAGAGAGAATCCGTAATGTAATGGTCAATGCTTGCTGAACCGCCAAAATATTCTCAATGATCCTTTAATGGAATTCTCCTTATTGTCTGGCATCCGTACAGGAGGCTACTATCTTCTACCATTGGTAAATTTACCCGACTCCCATAAATAATTCGAATTAGAAATACAATTATGATTATTTATATTTGTTCATACCACATATGGTCAATGAATTATAATGTACAAATGAAAATATATGAATCATTCCAAACATTTGCACCAGGTAAAATACGGATAAATAATTCATTCTTATAATAATTAAGTACGTTAAAAATATTAATTCAAATAACAATATACAGTATAATATGAAGTAATGAGTCATTCATACCGTATAGGACTTCATTTATAGTTAATGCGATAAGTAATACAATTTTTTAACGAAGAACTTTCGAACCAGCAATAGAAAATGTCAAAATAGCATTCGAAAGCAGAACTATATATGAGTAGGTGAGAGCGTAGACTAAAACTGTTTATTATTAAAAATAGTTAATATACTGATGTGTAGAATTTTTTTCAATAGAAAAATGTTACTCCATAAGGTATTTAACGGACCATAGTTAACCTGCACTTTGTTTAAACACTACAACGTATGGCTATAATCAAAATTCAAAAGGTAATTATGATCAAAAAAATTTTCAAAGTCCGTATATAACGAAATTTTAACAACTACGGATGTATATTGAGTAGATAAGAATAATCTTGGAATACGCAACTGCTATTTGGAATCAAAACATTGCGTAATTATTAACACATTTCTTCAAATTGGACCAGAAGGGAATATCAAAGAAAGCATGAAAAAATGTATAATTTCATTTTGGATAATTTAATCATTCGCAAATTTCCATAAAACTTGAAATAAAACAATTATGATGATTAAAACACGAACATAAAAGACGGAGAAACGTTTCTTTGCAATGTGTCATCCTATTTGGGCCCAAGCGTAAACGTTTCTACAAAAGCATTATATTTATTTTAAAATATTTCAATAAAAATTACATAGTCAGTTAAATGAGTACGCTCCAATGGCTCTATTTAGAGCTGATATAAATTCATGACAGGATCCACGCAGAAGCGAAACAATTAGAATCAAGAGAATGGAGAATAGCAGCTGAGCCACATGACTTAATAATAAAATAAATAATTATTAATTTCATTTGCTTTATGAAATTTTCGCGCTTTACACGAGAAATCAAGGAAAAATTATATAGATTTAAATATATCTCTGTGGCGGTTATACATAAACATTGACTGTATCTCTAGTTTATAGTATCTAGTTTGGCCGAACAAATTATTGCGTTATTCGTTGGATTAATAAATATATTTTCTCGTGTAGATAAAACTGTTATTGTCAAATCTGAGGCATAAGAAACCCAGCTCAAACGTGTGAACACTATAATTACAACCGTGTCAGAGATCTAATCAGGAATCTTTGAATTTAATCAGAATTTAAGACTATGTTTTCACTCCCGATATTTTAACGAAATCGATCTCATTTTCACAAATTTGAAGCCTCATTATGAGCGCAGATTTCCTTATTTGCGACACACTTTGTGCGCATTGTCGTCCAGCAATTAGTCTCTCATTTCTTTAAATAAAGTTTGCGAGCTTGAGGTAACCACCAATCGCATTATATTCAACCAGTCGTCAGACAACATAACAAAACTACCGCCAGTTGCACGCACTAACACGTTTCGACCTTCCATGATCATCATCAAAGTACGACGGCAAACTGACTAGCGAGGATAAAACCGCATTGCATATATATGGAGAAAAAATATTACATATGCGGATCTCACCTTTATTAGTCTTGCATACATTGAACTTGACAAGAAATGTTGGCTGCACAATTTCTATGCAGACACAAACATTAA
>JAQBSW010004950.1:0-62732 GCA_029291075.1 Eudiplozoon nipponicum | reverse complement strand
GGTTTCATTCCAATAAGATAATTAAACTATATCAGGAGAAGCTGCTGCTGGTAAGAAATTAACCCCCTACAATTCATTTAAGTGAACTAAATTCCAACGCCTTCACCAAGAAGCTTTCGCATTGCCGTGTTAACTACCGGTCTCAACGGTTATGGGATTACTCAATGCGTTTTATAACTCCTAATGAAACCCAGCAGCATCAGTTACGAAGTGGTTGGCAAATCTTTCATCTCTTTATTTAATTTTGTTTTAATATTATTTCTACCGGATGTAAAAAAGATAAGATATGAAAAGCATATAATGGATGAACAACATAATAAGATTAATATTTTTAAGAAAAGAAGAGATTTTTAAACTGCATGCGAGTTGAAATTTATCTTTGTAGTTTAATCAAGTCTACATGATTTTCTGGCTACCATAGGTCTGATTGCCGATGATCAATTTATTAAAGCTCATCGAAGAATAATCAATTTTTATTTAAAAGTTAGAGAATTCTCATAATTAATCATGGTGACTTGGTGCTATTGGATGGCCTACTGCATCTACAATGGTTACTAGACAAAAGAGCACAATCTATCTCCATAAAAGAGTTGCAACTAAAATTACTTGTGTACCAGAATTATGGCTCAAGTAACAAGAAAATAGTAGTTTGCCCTAGCCAAGTCTATAAAGAAGATGCAGATGTTAAAATCAATTTTCAAAATATGCACCAGTAAGCACAATCACCATCTTCTCATTTTAATTATCATCTCTACATTTAGGCCATCCATGTTAAATATTTTGTATTTCTGTTTCATTGTAACTTTGTGAAAGAAATTCATTAACTTTTCTAATTCCCTAATTTAAGAATAAATTTGTATGCTTGTTTATTTATTTTTAAACAACTTGATTCCATATAAACCTTCACGATCTTTCTTTAAATGATATCATCTTAGCGTAGTTTTTGTGAAGTGTTTAGCTTTTAAGCTAAAAAATCTATGAACATGTAGTGACAAAATTAAAATCAAAATATTAATAGAAAATCACAACTGACAAGAAAGTATAAACGAATTGAAAGTAATTATGAATTGCCAAAAAATCTATTTCGTAAAATGCTTCATTTCACAAGAAAGCTCTTACGCGGTTCAAATTAATCTAAATATTTTAGTTGCATTCTATTGTTATTATACGAAAATTTTGATTATAACAAAACATGATTTATATCATGACTGACGTAAGAAATTAGGATCTACCTTACCAACACACAAATGTTCAATCATACTCACAAGTACTTGCGTGTTGACTAAAACTGAAGCCGATCCATTCATACAGTTATTGCATATATATATATATATATATATATATATATACTCTCTCTCTATATATATATATATAACAATCAAAAATCATATTTGCGGACTCTTTCTGGTAAGATTCTGCCACTTGTATAAATAAAAATATTGCGCTTGTAACGATTCTAGCATGCGAAGTTAACTTGCCTATTCATCAAAGGCATTTTTAACTTCACTTACCGAGTCACTAAGATTTTGTGAAATATTCGATATCGCATGCCTTTAACGAACACTGATACTAATATGCTGAACATCGAAAATTAATAAAAAATTGCCCCTTATTTAATTTGTAACTAAAATGTAATATTTAAAAAAAGTAGAATGTGTTTTTCCAAGGAATAAAATATGTTGGTATTTTCTAGCGTCACCTTTTGAGTTGGGCAACGATAGTTCTAATAGACAGTTATATTTGTTCCTATACGTCGGAAACATTTTGGTACACTTTTGGACACGACATTACTCAAACTAAGAAAAAGAAACAAAACGAAACATGTAAGCAATTGGTTATTGACTTTCTATCTTACTTAAATCTACTTTTAATATTGATTAATTATAAAATTACTACGTAGCACGACAGTCTAACGAGAAGCATTGGTAATTACTTATTGTAAACACATTTAAATACAAATCGAACATGGAAGGCAAGACGAAACCCAAATAATAGATGCATTTTCCAGATTTAAGTCGGGAAATCAGGATAAGGTAATAAAATTGTGGATGAATGTACTAAAGAAGAAAGAGTATATTATGTGATAATAATAATAAGACTGAAAATTGGATGTCTTTGAAGGCATAGACGAAGACCCTAAGAGTACTCGGTTACATCTTTCTCAAAAATTAACACTAAGCGAAAATAGTTAAATTCATTTCCTAACAATAGTTAGCGATAACATAGGACAACCAGTCTGCATCATTCCTAATTTATAGCGTCTCCATTATCCAGCAAAATATGAGGTAGGTCTGATATAGCTATATTCGAATATTAAGAAAATTCGTTATTATCACTTCATCTAACCATAATTCGTTTTAGGGACTTCTCCACGTGTACATAAGCCAAAATTTATGCCAAAGAATTTTCTAGACTCATGATGCTGTTAAGGATGCAGTCTATTCCATATGATTAGGATGCGTGCTAGCTAATGTACACATTTGCTTGAGAACTATTTTAAAGTTGCATTTTGTTACTGATTTTCACAATATTCTGTACAATTTTGACATTCTTACAACTATTAGTTTGCCATCATCGTTGGTTTCTTTATAATTTGATAAATAATGCTTCAAATGATATCAAATTGTCACAATATTCACAACTGGCACTATTATCAATGCTGCATAACCATTTGTCTGAAATATTTCCTTCTCTATGCTTCCAATCACAAATGCTTCAGCTTAATATATTAATTATTTTCAGATACAAATTGTCATTCGATAGAGACGTCTGGAATTGAGATGGTAAAAACGGAATAGGTTTCTTTTATAAATACAGCTGAATTTTGGTCTGAAATCAAAGAACGAAAAAAAGTCACAGAGGTCTCTTTCAATACAAATTTTGGTCTACTCATCTGATTAGTCAATCCCATGAATTCACCCAGTTCATTTTCAATTTTACTCTACACACACGAATCGTTCCTTTCATTTTTTCCTTAATTAACTAAAATTAGCATACACACACATATTCTTATAATGATAATGACGGCTAAGAACCGGAGTAAAATGACATTACATTTCAAGCTTCTGTGGCAAATCAAATTGTGATTACGCATATGCAGTTGCGCAGCATATCATTAGAACCTCGCACGTATGTTCTCCAAATGAGGCCTTTAAGATATCTACCAAATGAAAAAGCTAAAACGAAATAGCAATACATAAAGCACTGTGAATTAACAAACTGCACACGGATTTATGCAAAGAAAAAAGTGTTTTCGAGAATTGAGCTTGAATTTGAGTGGATGCTCATAAATAACCGGCCTTTCCCACATTTTATACTATATCCCCGTTCTATCTGAATAGAATTAATTTCTTTATATTTGCACAAAGTAAAAATTATTTCAAAGCTTGGATTCTATAAGATTGCATTATAATGCTTCCAGTAGCTTGAGGGAACACATTTTCATAATATGGGGTACAACTATTCTATTTCCTTTGGGTAACTTTCGGTATTTATTTAGGAATCAATTTGAACAAATCATAGCCAATGAAGCTGCTAAATTACATACATATTTACAGCGTTCAAAAATGCCATTTTATCTTTAATCGGATTACAATTTCTCATAATATCAATATTAAATGTACTCATTAATGGACATGGAAGAAATTAAGAGTATTATCTGATTCTGTGATAAAGAAATGCAGAGACTGCATCGGTTCGTGGAATTTGAGCATTCGTATCCATAATTGGCAAATATCCCGTCTTATGCATCATTACTAGAACAAAATAATGTCGGCGCGACCATATTTATTGTTGGCGAGAGTTGTCGAGCGTCGATTTCATGGCGTCCTAACTGATTATTTATGTAATAGGCTATATTACCCGTCCATATATCCAATCACCTATATGCTTTTCGTTTTATAATATACAATTTTTTCCCATAGAGTCTTCTATAATTTGAACGCTTTATCCGAATCTTTATGCAAGCTTTATAATACATGGAAGATGACTTCGTGAGACATAAACTAACTCTTCAAATTCTTTAATTTGAAAATATTGTCCCACTAGTGTTATATGCTGGCTACTACCAATGTCGCAATATCAAGTTTTAAGATTTTGTTGTTCCTATTCGAGGGAATTTATGCTATCTTATAGGATTCGGTAATTATTAAATTTGTTAAAAGTGAACGTTTGGGTACAAGATATTTCTTATGCCGTTAAGTAATTCCAGTTGATAAGAATTAAGATTCAATTATATATGATTGACAATGGTCATTCTGAATCAAATTTTCCACAAAATTTGCGGTTGGTTCATTTATGAATAGTTGAATTTTACTTTTCCTAGTCTTATATATCTCACATGTACCGTTTCTCAATACATTTAAATTCAACACCAGTTAACAGGTAGATTAATTTTGATATAATTTTTCTGTTTTCTATGATAAAATCGCAATTATTCCTTCCTCATTTTCCTAATAGTGCTTTCATTATGCTTGAGCACAGTTCATTTAAATGTAACAATTTTAATTTAAATCATACTGTTAAAACGCTTAATTATGAACTCTGCGGAAAAATGTGTTTATATTCATGAGTTAGAACAAAAGGAAATGAAACATTAAGGATCGAAGGATGTATTTCAGCAAAAGCTTTACCCAATAGAAATAAAAGTGCAGGTTATGAATAGTAAATTTAGAATATATCATTTGGAGCACAACTGAATATAGCCTAAAGACACCAACAATGAATTGAAACAAATGGTTATATGGGATAAAAAACCTGCAAAAATTGAAAGAATTGTAACAACATACAGCATTCATACCGTTCTATAGAAATGTTTTAATTTATGTAAAATATTCGCCAGTTATATGGAAAATATTCTACATTTAGAGATATCAATACATTAAAATAATTACTTGTCATGACCTTCATATTTTGTGTGTGAGGGAAAACCTATGGTTAATGAGGGTTAAGATGAGATGAGTATAACAAAGAAGTTAAGTATGCACGCGGAAATAATTAAGATAAAGCAGATTATGGTCACGTCGTAAATTGAAAAGTTGTAGAAACCCAGCTTAATGTAGTCGCAATTCATTAAATGATTGAAAAGAGTATCAGCTGACATTAAATGAAGGGTTTTTAAAATCATCACGAATATAGGAAATTAATGAAGTTAGTTAAACAGAAGAAATCGAGAACTAAATAGTCAGCGTTAATGTTAATTTGCATTTTATCCATGCTGACTTTGCTATATCCTACTGGTTCTAATTAAACTAATCTGATACTAGGTGCGTAATACATACATGAATATACACAAAAATATTCCGATTCGTAATTATGTTCTAAACAAAAATTATTCTTGATCACGTACTAATTTTATCGAAAATTTCACTCATTTGGATTGGATAATAACTGTCCCCTCTGGCGCATGCTTTGTAATATTATTTTACATTTTCTTGCCTGTTTTTTTCGCGCCTAAATTTTTAATTGTTTAATATTAAATCATTGGATCTAATTTTATTCACCATTGATTTACGTAATTAAATCTAATTTTACTTGGTTTATCCTTCTGGTCACAACTGAACTAATTTGTTGCTAGGTTCGCAACACCTAATACATACTTGCGAATGAGATAGGTGTTTACTACAAGTCTGGCAATATTATTTAGATAATTTTGCATCATCTATACAATAATTAATTCAAAAATGGAGTCAATTATTGATTTATGCAAAAAAGGGAAATTTGGACATAATGAAGATTCATTCGTGCAATGTAAAGAAGGTTTTTAAATTATACTATTACTACTAATAAAATTAATATTAATTTTATTGACCAGTTGCCTTTGTACAGTAATTACAAATGAACTGATTCTTCAACGATAAAATAGGTCTAAGTCAACCTTTATGAATCTCATATATAAATCACAGATTGCTTGTATATAGCACTCCAAGTATGCCAAATATCTAGGCAAATCATGAAGTAAAAGAAAATAAAATTGTTCATCACTTATTAAATAAATGCATAAAACTGGAAATTGAGGCACGGAATTAATCAAAATTGACGATTCATTATTAAAAGTAGATTTAATCTATGTAACTGAGAGCATACGAGTTCATTTATAACCACGAATAGAGGCCAAAATCAGCATGAAAACAATGTTAAACATCATTAACGAATGAATGACGTGATAAACGGTGTATAACTGCTGTTTAGTATCGGAGCATGATATACATACATCAGCGAGTTTTTTATATTTGTTCCAGCGGATTTCAGCGTACCTTCTTGGTCATTCTTGTTGCCAGAACTAACACATAAATAATGTAACGCATTTCGGTTTCAGACACGTCGCAAAAATTCATAGTATTAAATTCCTGGAGGGTCAAACTTATGATATTTTTAATCTACTTCGGCTAGTTGGCAGATTCATTTGAGGAGTCTTCATCAACGAGTCTGAGTTGTTGTTCAATTTCTTCACGAATACGCACAGAAACTTCCGGAATAATGCGTCGCCTGTCGTCAACAGCGGCAGATGTGCTATCCTCACTTGAAACTAAATTTTTGGTTGAAGTTGAACGCAGGGCATGAGCCGTGTCTTTTAAAATAATACCATCAGTACGCGGGCCATGTCCTGCAACGGAAAGCACGTGCTGTTCGTAAGAATGCGGCTTTTTATCCAATGGTGTGGTCGTGTTTAAATACTTTGTGGAATTATTGTCGGCGTCTTCAATCAAATACTCAAATGCTTCATCTCTTTCCTCTTCGTCGGCGTCCTCATTGTCGTCCTCCTCCTCCTCCTCCATTGATGAGGTGTCCTCTCTGTTAGCAAGACTGGCAAGTATTATGCAAGACTGATGGCTCCACGTTGCAGTTCGCTGCTTTCGACACAGTTGGTCTACAGTATAGCTGACTGGTTTCCTTTCAGTAAATTTGTCATCATGTGCATTATTGTGAGTGTTGGACGAATGACACACTAACACGTCTTGACTACCATTCAACTTTGTATCAGCAGTGTCTTGGGAAATGAGATGATGCGCCTCGCCAGAACGACAACTTATGTCGACACAGTTTAATGGACTGCGCAACAAACTGCCTTTTTTCAGCACGTGAGTTAAAAAGGAATGACTTTTAGGAATGCTATCGGTACTCGCAATTTTATATGCACTGCTTGGCGAACTCGACTCAGCTTGATGTCTACTTGAAAGTCGTACTTTTGCCGATTTATTTGACCCTACAACAGGCTCTAGTTCTTCTGGCTCTTTCTGTTTATGCATTTCTTTACGCTTTTCGATGCACCTATCTTTAGTTTTTACTTCCAGGTTTCTACTAGTTTGTCTATGTGGTGGTGCAGTGAAATCATTATGTAATGTAACGTTCCTAGGAGTTTTATTCAAATTTTCTTTTGAACTGGTTGCAAGAACCGAAATTGGCGGGTTGTTCAGGGTGTCGATGTCGTCAATGTAGTCAATGTCAATCGATGACTCATTGCTGCACACTTCCTGTCTGACGGCATAATGACCTTCAAGCCGACATTTTGCACTATTAGATTTAATTTCCTTTTGGCGCTCTTCTAAGTCATCGTCCTTTTCTTCTGAATCTATCAATTCTAAATCGGATTCGTGAGTTACTTTCGGGGCTTCTGTAGGAGTGTTGTTAACAACACGTGGAGAAGAAGATTCCGTGGCGTAAGCATTGGCAGTTCGGGATGCCTGGTGGACTGTCGTTGGTGTTGGCTGGTCAGCAATGTCACTGGAGTTCGCTTCACTGTCACGAGACAAAGAATGCACCAATCGAAATCTAAAGCGCTCCAAGCGAGTATATCGGCGAGGGCGTGGTAATGTTGCCGGCTATCAAGTGTAAATAAAGTAAAATAAAATAATATTATGAACGCGATAAAAACTTTTACCTTAAACAAGGTTTTTGCACATTTCATTTTTATTATAAAAATCTGACAGAATTAAAGAATTACTGCTTGCGCGGATGGTGGTAACAACTCTTTAAATCAAATTTCCGAGCTCAAAGTATACGCCAATCAAATTGCATTTGATCAGTCGTCCACAGAAGTTTTGCTATGCGGTTCGACAATAGGGTTGGTGTTTACTTCGAGTTGACAAACTTGATTTAAAGAATCTGATAGAAGTTTGATAGCCAAAACAGTATTTATTCAATGCGAAATAATTTTAATCTGTTGTTAATAGTTGACAGGGAAGCACACTTTCCGCTCAACCCTAAGCACCTTAAAAAGAAGGGTTTGATAGGTTTGGATATTATGTTGTTTAAGGATGACGTGAATAATCAACTTTGAGTCTTAAGTGGTAAAATATTTTATTTGGATGCGAGATTAATATTTTGATAAAAGCTTAACAATATTAGTGAATCACTAGTTCGTTTGCCGTCGTACTCTGATAATGATCATGGAATACAATTTAACAATAATTGATTGCGCGGGTGGTGCTAACAATTATTTAAATCAAGTTTGCGAGCTTGAAGTACACACCAATCACACTGTATTTAACCAGTCGTCGAACAACATGACAAAACTACCGCCAGCCGCAACGCACTGACGCGTTTCGACCTTCCATGATCATCAACAGAGTACGACGGAAAACTGACTATCGAGGATTAAACCGCATTGAATATATATGGAAATCAAAGTTAGATACGCAAGACTGCTAGAGGTGAGAGCCGTATATCTAATTTTGATTTTCATATATATTCAATGCCGTTTGATCCTCGATAGTCAGTTTGGCGTCATACTCTGATGATGATCATGGAAGGTCGAAACGCGTCAGTGCGTTGCGGCTCGCGGTAGTCTTATTACGTTGTTTGACCACTGGTTAAGTACAATGGGATCGGTGTTTACTTAAAGCTCACAAACTAGATTTAATGAAATGATCATTGAAGTTCGAAATGCGTCATTACCTGCGACTGACGGTAGTTTTGCTATGTTGTTCGACGATTATTCAAAGTAAAGCACAAACTAAATCCAAAACACCTTCTGCTCCGGCCTAAGCTCTCTACAGAGTCGGGCATGATAAGTTAGAATTCAGTGTCGTTTATGAGTGATATAAATGCTCAGTTTGGGCGCTTGTTGACTCAAATAAATTATAAAAGAATTATAACTCGGAGGCGTGGTGGCATCGAAGTCTGCCTTTTGTTTTGATACATTTATATTTAATCTAAAGAAGCAATCCGAAGTTGTAGGTTAACAATCATATTTGATATAATAAAAAAATATTTTCTAACAAAACAATACAGTTTAAAAAAAGTTTAACTGGACATTACGTTAAAATTTTGCACAAAGATATGATCCGCCATGGACTACACAGGTTAGTTTTTTTCGGCATTATAGATTTATGTAGTATTTATCATTGAGATACCCGAAACTAGGCGCCTAATTATAACAGTTCGGCTTCTAATAATAATAGTAGACATATGTGACATGTTGATGATGATCTCATCAACATTAAGGGGGATGTCGAAATATATTAAATGATTAATATATTCAACTGCATGGAATAAAACGTATTTACTTGCGAACGCACAAAGTCTCAGCTTAACGTTCTATCGTTCCTTGCAATTTTGATAGTAAGAAACTATGACAGTAGCTTTATTGGGAAAATATTTCAAAACTGACATGAGCTGGACATTACATTCATTATCCTCGCGCAACCAAAATTTACAAAACATGAAAAACGATACGCAATTTATTCAACAGAAAAAAGAGAATTTATTTAAAGAAATTTCAATTTCAAGAGCTAGCAGTGATTTAAAATAATTTTTCTAGCAAACTAGTATGTCAATTTAGCAATAGACAGAACAAATGTTAATTCACCTGTTAAAACTGTTTCATCATTAAAAAAATATTTGTTGATCGAATTTAAACAGCAGTGATCTATGACTAACTCATGCTTACTTTTACACAAAAAGTGATAAGATTGCATACAAAGCATCAAATCGCTTTAATTTAACTGTCAAATTTTGTACTGTTATACAAGTGCAATAGATGTTCAGAGTGCTATGAATTAACGGCTTTCCGATTACTAAAGAAGTGAAGCCAGGGTAATTTTAGAACAAAGGTAGTTCACATCAGGGCGAACTGTCTAACAATAACCGAATATCCTGTTAATAAACATTTAATTATAAACAAGGCGTATTTTCAGAAAAACCTAAAGAAATATATGCAAGGGTATTGCGAATTACAGAAGCTATCATCCGCAACATAGTCTCTTCGCTACCCAATCGACAATAAATTGAAAATGAACTAAAATTGACCCGAGAAATTTGTGCTTGGTTTTTGCATCTTCTTTCGCAATTTGTGCATAAGATTTTTTGTAGTATAATTTATAAATGCTATCGAGCCTAATTAAATTCGCGTTTTAAAGTTACCTACCTAAGGTATCTCTATCGAAATGACTGTTCAATACCATTTGAATGAACATTGGTCGCGCGGGCGGTGATATGAACACGTCACCCATTATAATTATACATTTGTCAGATTGAACTAAGAATTTTATGTACATAATGGGACAGGTGGTTATATCAAGATCCAACCTTGATTTAATTAATTGTTTAAAATCACACCTAATAAGCCTGTTTTTATAATAAAGCTATGCTTCTACGTGTAAAATATTTTTTATTTTACATTAATAATACGCAAAATATACAGAACACAGGATTATATATAACTATATTACCTCTTTGTTGGCGACATCCGATTCGGCTGACGCAGTGACACGTTTTGTCAACGATATATTTGACTCGGCCATTTTATCAACAGACTCTCTTTGTGCAGAAGGATCATCGTGATTTTGTTCAGCATATAACGAAGCAACCCGTGGTAATTGACGAGCCATAAAGTTAGAACGCTTTCGAGCTATGAGCTCGCCGATTGGCGTTATGATCATCCGTCTGTTGTGGGTCGGAGTGTTGACATTTTTTTGCTGCTTGCGGATATTCGCTGATTGCGAATTTCTTGGCATAGGCCTCCTCTTTTTCCTTTTTAAAATTTGCAAGTTCTTATCCTCAGCACTGTCCACAAACTCATTTTCATCATCATAATCAGCATCCGTCACAATGCTACCATGATTGTGATACGAATCACTACCAACTTCATCACTATCAAAACTCTTCATACTAGATGGATGTATAAATTCATTAGAACCACCTTTTTTGTGCAATAGTTTCGACGGTAAATTCTGAGTAGTTACAGATTCTTTTGGAGACACCTCTCCAAAATTTGGCGTTATCAATACTTTACGTTTATCCTTATTACCTTTCTTCTCTAATGAAGTATTTTGCGAGTCCTGTCTGGAAATTTTTTTCCGTTCTTTACTTTTATCTCGTCTGTTAATGTGAACGCTTTCTTCATGTTCTTGTGGCGTAGTTAATCTATTGATGCTTTCTGACATTTCAGTGCCAGTTGTGTTAAGACGAGGTTTTCTATTGCGTTTACGCGTTTTTATTTCGTTATTTATTGAAGCGTCAACTTCCATATTTGAAAGATTTGAAAATACTGCCTTATGTGGATGATACTTGTTAGTTGATGTATTATCATTTTTCTCTTGAACACTGGCATCGGAACGCGCAAAGAAGAGACGGCTTAATGGGCGTCGATGAGTTGATGGTAAGTTCTTTGCAGTAGCTGTAGCCTTGATTCAATTAAATTTTACGACAAACAAAGAAATGTTAAAATCGATTACAGATATTTTTGCAGCTGTTTATAATCGACTTAATAAAATTCCTAATTTAAAAAGGAAGAATGGTTGGGTAGGCACGATCCATTTTAAATATGATATTTACCGTTTTAGAGGCAAGCTGTACTCAGCTACTATTGTAAATAGGGAAATGGCCCAAGTAGTATTACAAAGTTGCATTACCTGAAAACAATTATTTGTATTTAGTAATTGTGTCATCAACTTTTTTTCATTTTTGCTCAGAGGCTAAACAGATCTTAATAATATTTCTAGCGAAAGGTAACTAGAAGACAGGCAATTTACGAACATGTGCTAGTTTTTTATCATAAATATATTACTACTCATTACTACTACTTGTAATATTAATAACAAAAATTACTACTTATGCTACTAAAACTACAACTACACCACTACGACTAAAACAATTAAGACTACTAAAGCCACGAACACCAATACTATTACCATTATTACTACTACGATTGGTATTATTACTACTACTATTACTAGTACTATTTATTCTACTACTACTACAACAACAACAACAACAACAACAACAACAACAACAACAACAACTACTACTACTACTACTACTACTACTACTACTACTACTACTACTACCAATACTACTATTACTACTATTACTACTACAACTACGACTGCTACTACTATTACTACTACTCCAACTACCACAACCACTACTAATTCTACTATTAATAATACTACTATTTCTATTATGGATACTAATACTACTACCAAAACTAATAATAAAAGAGTATTAATAATAATAATAATAATAATAATAATAATAATACCAATAATGCTATTCTAAATACTAATAATATTACTACTACTACTACTACTATTATTACTACCAATGTTGTTATTCTAAATATTAGTTCTACTATCACTATTATAAATTACTACTACTACTACTACTATTACTAATACTACTACTAATAAAATTGATATTAATACGACTACTACTATTAATAATATTAATGCTACTACTACTATTACTATCACTACTACTACTACTACTTTTACTAATACTACTACTACTACTACTTTTTCAACTAATACTAATACCACTACTAGTACTGCTACTAAACCTAATGCTACTATTAAAAATATTACTTACACTACTATTAATCCAAAAAATAATTACATTAAAAATAACAATAATAATAATAATAATAATAATAATCATAATAATTATAAATCAAATTATTAATATTTATAATGCGTTTGTATAATATTTTTATTGAACTATTTTAATAATATTAAATTTTAAAATACACATGTTCCACATAACTGACAATAAGGTTTTGTAAATTTTAATTTATTTCTAACTGAGTTTAACCTAAATTTACTAAAACGTATTACCTTTGCTTCGACTACTTTTACTAAATTACGAAAGCCATTTTGAGATCGCCCGCCCAATTTCTTCAAGTCATGCTCATTGTAAACTTTGATTTATGGTGCGGACACTTGGGAAATGATCGACTAATATTGCTAGCGCCTGAAAAAAATTTGTAAATCAAAGTCTTCGACTACTCCGTTATATACCACTTTCCTGTTGACCCCATGATTTTGATGCCATTTTTGATTTCACCTGTCTTTAACTATCATCTGAGTAAATTTCTTCCCAAATACTATTCAATAGATCATACTCTATCAGTTAATCCTTGTCACAGTTAAGCCGGAGTGCAAAATTTAAGTACATTAGAAATTGTGTGGCACTGTAGTAGAATTAAATTTTTTTATCTCTGCTGCCAAATTTTATGCATTTACCCAAAATGCAGACTTTAATCTAATGAAACCTCAATTTCCATATGCATGTAATCACTGTTTTGTTTACTTAGATGCTTGCTTCAATGGCAAAAAAACTCAACAGCAATGTGAGTTGTTTAATTAATTTGACTGATTTTTTTAAAAAATTCTCGTATTATTTAGAATATCGATTTCCTGACAATATTATCTTGCTATGTATTCTGGACATTGCCAAAATTCTTGTTGCTAGATACAAAATCTCTCCATGGTTCTAAAATATTTGTTACATTTGTGTTTATCATTAGGTACATGATTGCAATATTGATTTATATATGTCATGGTAATCCTATAGGACACTCAAAGAAGAACGAGATATCCCTCCGTCCTTTTTCACTATTTATTCTGTTTTTTATTCCATTCTTCGGCTGAGAGTTTTGTGCCGTTATTGTTATGTCGTCTGTATTTACTCTAAACATGCTTCACCTGTCGCATTGGTTTTAATGTCGATGTCCAATTGCTAGTCATATAAACTGAAATCAAAATAATTCTCTTTTGAATTTTATATTAATATTTTCTATTCCGAGACTGGCGTATGTGCGACTGGCTGTAGATGAGCTATGTTGTTCGACTGGTTAAATTTAGTGAAATTGGTGTCTGCAACAAGTTTTCAAAATTAATTTAAGGAATATTAATCACCGACTATACAAACAAAGAATTTTAAATTTGGTAGGCCTTGTCACAAGAAGTATTATTAATAATGTTTAAAAATAAGTGTTATTAATACTAATAATATTAATTTATAATAATAATAATAATATTAATAAAAATAATAATAATAATAATAATAATAATAATAATAATAATTATTATTAGTAGTAGTAGTAGTATTATTGTTATTATTATTATTACCGTTATTTTGCTTTTGATCAATTTATTTAGTTTACGTTTCTTTAGTTTTACACCATTATTGCTTTTTACGCCAAACTCAGTGTACAATTAGTTGACTAAAATAAGAGTTGCATAGCAGAAAATGACTAATAGAAGATGCTAAAATATTATGCGCAAACACAATATTGTTGGTGAGATAAAGAACAACCAGATACTCTTGTTTAGTCGATAACTTGTTTAAGTTTCGCACTTATCAACTACGCTGCACCTTTCAAAATAAAATTTGTGACTAAAATCGCCTAGTCATTCGCTAATTGAATATGGCATTGTTTTGTTCGACTCAATTTGATTTCATGTGGTTTACTAGAATAGTGTATTGATACTATTGCAACAATCTTGAACTAAAATGACGCTATCTTTAATAGGTACCAAATTTATACTGAATTTTGGTTGTTCGACACCTAAACATGGAATGCGCAGTCAGTGGTTTATAAATTTGATACAACATAAAGCGGGAGCACCATTGTTACACCAGGTGTAGATGCGCATACTACTATTACATTATTATTATCATTATTATTATTTACCTTTATTAAATGTATGTAGTTGACGTTTCTTTACTTTGGCCCCAATGTTGATTTTTTGCGCGAAACTCCGTGTATAATTATTACTATAATCAAGGTTGCGATTTTGATATGAAAACCTGACCCATTAATTACTTACATATGTCAGTATAAACTAAGAATTGTATAGTGTAGAAAAGGCAATTCATCCAGTAGACCGGTTTCGTCCTTATTGGGAACACATCATGTACTGGCCTGAATTTGCCGCGGACTGGACTCGAACCTGGACACGTCTTCTTCGGAATCTTGTGCTCTAACCACTGAGCCACCCTGCCGTGTATAATTAATTGATTAAAATAACTATGCTGCAAATTAACACATTTCTAAAGAAAATGTGTGCTTCAAATCGCTTAGTCGTTCACTTATTGAATATAATCTGTACATACTGTACATAGTTTCTTTAAATACGACCAGAAGGATTAACCAAAGACAGCATAAACAGAAGATATAATCTCGTGCATATTCGCTTCGTGTTTATTGGCAATTCATCAGTAGGAGCCGGTATTACGCCCTTTACCCATTAAATATTTTTTGAGAAGAGTGGGAAAATAGAATGGAACAATTTCCTATACGAATCTGTAAACCTGCAATAGTGAAGCTAACTTCATATGCAGTCTTCGGCAATGCGACTTCAAAGCCAACTCACTATATATAATATACATATAAATTCTCTAAATGGTACCAACACTATGGCTATTGTGTCAGTAACCGATACCAACATTATGGTACCAACACGATGGATATTAACGTATGCTGAAAATATGTAACAATTAGGTACAGTTTGTGGCGGACAACAAATATATATAATATAGTTCACTGTCACAAACGGCACCTAACTGTTCTATATTTAATTGAATGATGTCGTGATTACCGCGAAATGTAATAACTGATATTTGATCAAGGCCAGAGTGTATGGATTTTCTGGAGCAACATGTGTTCAGAAATAGATGTAATTCTCAATTTTGGTGAATTTTAGCACACATTAAAAGCCATTGTGTTGGTATCATTTACCTTTAGGTACCATAATGTTGGTATCGTTTAATGTTACAATAGCCAAGGTTTGGTACACTCTACAAATTTATATATATATATATATATATATATATATAGTATATAGTGAGTTGGCTTTGATATGGCAATGTCGAAAAAAGCTACCTTCACTACTGCAGGTTTACAATTCGTAAAGGAGATTCTACTATCCTATTTTCCACATTCCTCAAACAGATTTATTGTGGGTAAAGGGCGTAAAGCCAGCTCCTACTGATGAGTCCACAGTAAGTTCGAAACGAATGTGTACGAGATTATCCTTCTGGTATATATGAACTAATTTTTTACTAGGGGGCAACACCGAATACACAGTACATATATATATATATATATATATATATATATATATAGCCAGTTCTACGCCACAAACAGTACCTGACTGTTACAAATTTTCTTTATCAGACAATAAATCAATAGAGGTGTTTATTGAATGCCTGGTTTATTCTCTGAGCCACTGTAGACATATCTTATAACTTAACACACTAATAAACGTTCAAAACTCTCAATAATAATACAGAAATTATCGACCAGTTATTTTGAGCTGGTTGAGCACTAACGTCCACAATACAATGTATAATGATTTCTTTTTAAATCAAATTTTTGGATCAAATGGCCTAATAATACTAATATTGAATAATGATTGCTTCCAGAGTTCTATAATTCGTTTTTCGAGAATAACGACATGGCAATATAAAGCATATAGCGATGTATTGTTATTCGTTTACTTTTAAAGCTTGCTTCGCACATAGTTATTTTATTACTTAATACTGCGGATTATATTTTGGATGAATTCGTTTGAAATCTGTTTTTTAAGCAATTATCACGAGAGTGCTTGCCAAACTTTAAGGCAAGTACTTCTTCTATGGCCGTACCACTGAGTTTATACTTTAATTTTTTTATTTCCACGTGTCGAAGCAATTCTTCAATGCGTATATTAGTATCGGTGACAATAAAGCAGTAGGCTAACCTGTGGTTAAAATAATGAAGATTTTAAGCAAATTTCCACGAATATTGTGACGGTGATTTTTTGAAAATCTAGACGTTAGTTAAAGTGTGGTATTGCAAAAATGTTGCGACCAAGCATCAACAAATCTTTTTTAATTAAATGGACTAAATCTTAGTTGTATTTTCCAAGCAAAGAGGTAATTCCGGTCACCGCGGATTGTGCAACGCAAACTGCATGCAAATTAACAGGTGGCGAGGCTCCTGAGAAGTTGAACACTTCAAAAGTGGCATGAAAGATTGCGTCCACCATTGACAGCCTCAAACACCAGGCTCGTACTAGACCTGGAATCGAGGCAATGCTTCAGGGATGATAATTCAAGAAATCAACTAGGCTTCTAATCTGTTTTGGTCTGCGAGGTCGTGCAAGATTTCCGAAAAGGTGTGAGATTCATATAAAGCTTTTCAATTCAACACAGTTTTACGAATTTTTGTTTCGTTAAATTATTTGTCTGAGGCGATTCTTTTTCAAATACATGTGTTCGCATTTGTTTAAAAAAGAGCGGTCAATAAACGAGATGATGCAAATTACTTAGCACGTTAGTTATAAGTGATTAGTTATTTGTAAACAGAAGTCAAAGTGTGCTATAATCTATTGCTTAACGATGGATGCTTCTAAAACGAAATCATCTGAATATGAAAGAAGAAATTAAACATTTTCTGATCTATTTCGAATATGACATTACCGTAAAAACGATAAACACCAATGCATATTACATATAGTATAAATATATAAAATATTGGTTCTCATAAAACAAGAACAATAAAATGCTTTAAATCAAGTTTGCGAGCTTGAAGTAAACACCGATCCCATTGTATTTAACCAGTCTTCGAACAACATAACAAAACTACCGCCAGCCGCAACGCACTGACGCGTTTCGACCTTCCATGATCATCATCAGAGTACGACGGCAAACTGACTATCGAGGATCAAACCACATTTAATATATATGGAAATCAAATTTAGATATGCGGCTCTCAATAAAAGATTGTTATTGAGACACATGTTTTTGTCAAATACGTAGAATTATTAAGCAGTTTGCCAAAAGTACTGTCAATCACCGAGAACAGCACTTTTACAAAAACACTAGTTACGCCAAAATAATGAAGAATCGCGAGATACGCGGTATAGTCTAAATAAATAGCTAAGCCAAATACATGCACGACAACGCGAAACTTACAATGTCCTGCCTCAGTGTTAGATTTGGATTCATTACTGTATCCTCGGATTGCCTATCAGTAAGTTCTTTACATGCGTGATTAATTGCAGTTACCCAGATACGCATGTCGTTATCCGTAGGTGCCTAAAATTTAAGTATTAAAAAAAACAAATACTTGTGTGTAGCGAACATGAAGGTAACGTTCTGTTGTACTTGCAGGCAATATATATATATATATATATATATATATATATATATATATATATAATTATTTGTGTTTTCAGCATAAATTAAATATTTCTTAAGGTAGCGGAGGCGTTTCATCAAATAGACAGGGTTCTTCCTTATTGATAACACGTCAAATACTTGCCAGATTTGGCTGCAATCAGGACTCGCACGTAGCTTTAAATACTTATGAGTCTTGCACTTATACCACTGTCACAAATTACACGAAATTAACAATCATATATCAAAGTTAAGTTTTTTTGTTCGCTATTCTTTTAGGTGGAACCTATTTGGCATCCCTTCACTAAGGCCCTAACTAGCCACCCAAAGCCTGTCTTTATAAAACATACACAATGCCACCTGGGGAAATGCTGTTGAATTGAATATTTTGTGACAGGATATGCGTAAATTTGTTGCCAGTATAAACTAAAGACTGCGAAAGAAAGCAAAGGCAACTTATCAGGTAAAACGATTTCGTCATTATCGAGAAATTGTTAAGCATTTTCCTAAAGTTTACACGTTCTGTGCTCAATTCAGGACACATTTACTTTAAAGTCTTGCTCGCCAATAAATTTGCAAACTGTGCCGAATAATACTTACACTTTTCAGTCATATACAAACCGTTGTATTTATTGAGCTTTCTGTTTTGTTGGAGCCTACTTGGCAACTATTCAATGAAGTGTGCGGCCTTGGTGACGCCGTGGTTTGAGTGCAAAAATAAGAAGCAAATCTATCGCTGTTCGAGACCTGGTTGCTGCGAATTCAGGAAATTATTTGACGAATTCAAAAGACAGACAAAACTAGTCTAAATGCTGAATTGTTTTTACTACTTTGCGCAATACTTAGTTTATACTGTCAACATAGATCCTGCCACAAAATCTTCAATTCGGTATTATTTCCCTAGGTAATGTGGCGTCTGCTCTATAGTGAAATACTAGAGGCGAATTTTTGTAACTTTAGGTCCACAGAAACTAAACATAGGCTCCACCTAAAGGGAAGGCTAGCACCAAAATTTATGCATAACTAAAAATTACGTGTGGAAGGCGGCAAAAGTGGAGCACTGGATAGAGTTGCAGACTGCAGAGAAAATGTATCCCTGCTCGAGGCCCGTCGGCGTTAAATACTGAGCAGTAATTAAAGAGTTCATAGTTAGAGCAGAACTTCTCTAATGGATAATTTTCATTGCTAACTCGTGCAATGCTAAATGTTTCCTGGAATACGTATATATATATTTATCCGAATCTTCTCAAAAATCTTCAATTTAATATGACTTCCTGCAGTGGCATGGTCTCTGTTCTACAGCGGCAGATTTAGCGTGGCTAGTTGGAACTTTATGTTGCCACACAAGCTCCATCTGAACGAACGACTTGCCAAAAATCATTTGTTAATACAGAACTGGCGTGAATATTGTGCCAAACTCCAAAGCAAATGTGCCTCGTTTCGAGCCCCGACGGTGGCAAATATTGAACAGCACTTGAGGAGTTTTAATATAGACAAAACCCGTCCACTAGATGAACTGCCTTTGTTACATTATGTATTGCTTTATTAATACAAACATATATATATATATATATATATATATATATATATATATATATATATATATGGAATATATTGGAAGGAGTTTAATGGTGCCTTCACATATTTCAAAATATGAAGTAAATTTTTGACCTTACTCTATTGTTAATTCAAGGAAAAATTTAGGGCATGAAGTCATGGTGGTCTAATAACGTTTCTGGAAAATAAGACCGAATTTGGCTATATTGGAAGCTCTTCACGCACTGTCGACAATTTTCCGCGGACAGGGCCTGAAATTGGGTATGTGTACATCAGAGTATTTTGGTTCTAACAATTAAATCACCTTGCTGCTCGCTAAAACAAACTTGTCAGTTATATTCTAATCAATGTCTTTTGGTTAATCTTTCGTTTAGATGAAGTGTATATGGCAACTGTATAGACCTTAAGTTTCAACTAACCGTTCCCAATCTGTTATTAGAGAACAAACAGAACGCTGCTGCTTGAGGAAGTGGTACCAATTTAAACTTTAATAAAATTAAACGAACATTGGTTGCGCGGGTGGTGATAACAATCATTTACATAAAGATTTCGATCTTGTTATCAACACCAGTTCCATTATATACATATATTTTTCATTAGAAACTAAGTATTTTATAGTTGGAAGTTTAAAGAGTTGCCTTTTTAAGCTACACATAAGGAAAAGGCTAATCTAAACTATATTATTTAGTATATATTTCAAAACTTTTTGAAAGGTTTTTGCGCAATGCGAGCTTCATATGATGATTTTCCGCGAGTTGCGTAAGCGAGAAGTTGCTTTGCACTATCGATTTCACAAAGATCCAATTGATCACCATATCCATGTAATCATCTGTTTTGTCTTCGATCAGGCTGGGTGCGTATTCGTCCCCTTCTTCTGATGGCTTCAAAATGGTTCATACTAACCTTTGGAAATGCGGTCTTTTGCCAGTAAACAAAGACTGTGTAACACCACATTTCCAATGGTTAATATGAATGATGTTGAAGCCTTCGGAAGAAGGGGACGAATTCGCACTCGGTCTGATCGAAGACCATGCATACATGGAAATGGTGATCAGTTGGATCTTTATGAAACTGATAGTGCATAGCAACAAGCCGCGTACGCAACTCGCGGAAAATCATCATTTGAAAACTTGTTCGTATCGTGCAGCAGGGTGGCCCAGTGTTTAGAATCACAAAAGTCAAAAGCAGACGTGCCCAGGTTCGTGCCCCGTCCGCGGCGAATTTTTACAGTACATGAAGAGTTTTAAATAAGGACGAAACTAGTCTACTGGATGAATTTCCTTCTCTACATTATACAGTGCTTAGTTTATACTAGTAAATTTATATACAAATATATAATGATAATGGTGATTATACATGTTTTGCATTCTTAATTTAGGTAACAATCTCATGTCAGATTAGACCATAGTTATAGCGCGAATCATAATCTCGTACGAAACACGATTTAATTGACTGTATCTCATTTTGAATAAAACACGCAGTGTGCCTAGCCCTTAACCAATTCTAGAAAAATATAAAGAATTATTACAAACAGGAGTTTAATTTATAATATCGTCTATACCAGTGTCGAACTCTGTAGTTCCACAACTACCGAACTGAGTATATTATGAAACAGTCAATTGCAGATATATGCATATAACTACCCAATTTTTGCTAGATAAAAATAAATTTAAGCCTTTTTAGCTAAAGAACTTCTAATTTAAATTGGCGAAAGTTGACTATCTTAAAGCGCTCTAACGTTTTACTTAGAACGCAATAAATAATGCCTAATTAAGCAATCATTCATTGTGTGGGTGGTGATAACATTTATTGCAATAAATTTCGCGGAGTTCACATGCACATAAAATTGGTGTTTATAGCATGTCTGCAAACTCTAATATATAATAAATTAATTTTATTGTGATCCATGAAGAGTTTAATTTTTCACAATTTGTCGTATAGATTCTTTCAGATAATGAAACATGTACCTCTAACATTAAAAAATTATTATATCATTAAACAAACATTGGTTGCGCGGACGACGATAACAGATATTTAAATCAAGGTTGCAATCTTTATTTAAGCACCACTCCTGTTATATTCCTACATTTGTCAGTATAAACTTGGCATTGTATTATGTAGAACAGGCAATTCATTCAGTACTAATAGTGAATTTGTCACATACTGTTCAGAATTTTCTGCAAAAAAGGCTCGAACCTGGGCACGTCCAATTTTGAATTTGCTCCTCTCTAACCACTGATGACCCAATTATTTTCTAACGTTAATCGAAAAGTACGCCATATATATTATGATTAATTTAATTTGTTAGAATAAATATTATCAATTGATCCAGTCTTTAATTGGAAATTTTGTAGCCATAAACTGGAGAATGAAACTAAAAATTAATTTAATGTCAATACTTTCAATTCGTTTACATAACAAAATGTATAAAAAAATAAAATTTCTGAAATATTCAGAAGAATATTAATAATAAGGGAAGCAGACAGTTGTCCAAATTTAGATATTCACGAATGCAAATATAAAACACTATGGGGTTAACCGATTCCTGCAATCAATTATTATATGGTATTCATGATATGACGAAAATTGCATTTAAAATATTATTAAAAAAGTCGTTTCCTAAGTTCGTTTCTTTTAATTTGTAGTGCCGAAAACTAACTGATAAATTGGCAGGCTATGGGAATATCATTTATAAAAATGCTGTTGGAGCAGTAGAAAATTCCGTAGCCTTTGAAAACCAGAAAAATAAAATTGCAAATTTGCTTAATGAAATCGAATAATATTTGCATCATGTGAGGCGAAACATGGCATTAACTGCAAGTTGTTTAAACAAACTACAAAAACCTGAATATTAAACACACCTGAAAAAGATATTCAGCACCAGTGTGGGTGACTTTAACACGGAATACATTGAACCGTTTGGTGTAGTCAGTTGCAGGAGCCGCCTTGAGACATCCTGGACCGATTGGAAGTCCAACTTCTCTATGAAAAGTATTTGTTGCCGGACTAGAATAAGAGGAAAGTAAAACATTTGAAATTGATTTACAGAGATTTGTTGCGCAAAGTTACCATAACCTTTTGTGGTATAATGTTATACTCTCAAAGTTTTTTAAAAAATGTACAATTCCAAAGGCTAATCAGAAAAACATAAAAGCCAGCCACGGCACCTCAACACGTTAATTTGGTCAGTTCCCGACGTAATATTCACAAAGCAGAAACCGTTATTTGTGTAAGCGTAGGAAACTATTTGAGAGCTAGTGCTGTAAGGTGTTATACAATTCGCTTTAATACTGGATGTCAAATCCGAGTTGACGTTGCATTTCGCCTAATGTTATCGCGATTTATTGATTTCCTCCACCCAATCGCGCGATTTTAAATGCCATACTCCACTGAGCACAATAAGGATTGCAGCTGCTAGTCGCAGATGATTTAGAAAGGGCAATAAAAATATTGTTAGGGCGGTGACTTGACATTTGCATTCAAATGTTGTCATATGTAGAGATGAAAGAAAGACTAATAAATTTACGTATACTTCATGTCTTTATTGAATTTTTTGCAAACACTTAAATATACATTGAATTTAGAATTTAATTATACAAACTTTGCTAATTTTATATGACAATATAGTAAGAAACTAACACGTTAACTTAAGTATGTCAAGTGAAAATTTTAATTTGGCAAGTCACACTTAAAAAACCAGCATTTCGCATAAAAAATCTATTAATCAGGACTCCGAGACGCGGAGCTTCAACAATTGGAAATACAAAGGATAAATGGTTTAATAAGTTTCCCACATTTTAAATTTGCTCATATATAATATAAATAAATGAAGAAATGCGGATAAAATGTTTTATCTTTTCATTTTATCAGAAATATGGAAGCTTATTCGTTAATCAAAACACAACCTTTCATTGTAAGCTTTTATAAAAAGCTTAGGCATTAAAATATTTTTCTGAACTTGCATCAACACAGTGAAATGAAGCACATTTTTCTTAAAACTATTCATGTTGCACAGTTAATATTTAAAATCAAACAAAGTAAACAATCTATCTGAACAAGTTCTCATCTATTCTTTAAATCAAGTTTGCGAGCTTGAAGTAAACACCAATCCCATTGTATTTAACCAGTGGTCGAACAACATAACAAAACTACCTCCAGCCGCAACGCACAATGTTGTTCGACGACTGGTTAAATACAATGAGATTGGTGTTTATTTCAAGCTTGCAAACTTGATTTAAAGAATTGTTACCACCACTCACGCAAACAATTATTGTTAAAGTTCTCATCTAATAAATATCAAATATGATGTCCGACGACTGGTTAAATACAATGGGATTGGTGTATACTTCCAGCTCACGTATTTGATTTAAAGAATTTGTTACAACCCTCTGCGTAATCAATGGTTGTTTGAATGTCAAATGATTTGAAAATACTTATAAATTGGAAACATATTTCTCATTCAAGTAAACAAGTTATTACGTTTAAATAATATAAAATGAAGTTAAAAATCAATTTTGTATAGCACATTATCTTCTAAACAAGTTAAGATTGATTTAAATCAATAGGAATATTTATTTAAATTTAAAACCGTTTACTGATATTTAGAAATAATTTAATAATTTTTTCACAGAGCGATGCGAAGAATTGCGTTTTTCAGTCATATTTATCTATGAACAAATTATCGATTTCCATTCAAACCAATGGGTACCTGCGTATTCTTAAATTCATTGGAACCATTTATACGTGAAATCTCTTGCGTTACATTCATCCTTACAACGGCAATTAAATTTATTCGGGACCCGAATTTCTTTAAGCATAAGCTGTTTCATAATCTTTCTAACCTAAAAAACCAGAACATGACTTGCAACAAACTGGTCTTTACCGCGTGATATAACGCAAAGATTTAGTATGTTTAAAATTTTGAATAGTAACATTATGATTCTATTTTTGTGGATTAATGATTTATGTTCATGTTCTTTTGTAAGACGGTATAAACCTACCATCCGGTAAACACTTATAAATGTGATAATGATAAAATTGTTGACTTTTATTGGACTCAATTTATATTGACAGATTACAAATCTAAGCTTTCCTATTATAAATTTAATATAGTTAATTTCTCTTAAACTGCTCAAAACCAACGGTTTAACTCAAGCAAGTTTATCTTGTCTGTCGAGACTAAGAGCTTAATGTAACAGTTTACTATCACTAAAGAGATACGCAACATCTCATCATAGAAAAAGTAGATTCTGTGCCATTTGGATGTATTGAACATCGTCCTAATTACAGGTAACAAACATAGCGCAAAATTTAGGTACCTTAAGATTCTGTTATGGTTGTTTAAAATTTTTAAGCCTTTACTTTATTTATATTTCGATAATTTAATATTCTACTCCCGTTTACATCATGATTAATTCGTGTCCAATCTAGTTCGGTTTCATGAATAATTTTACATCTACACATGATGTTCGTTTTGTCGAAATAAGTTATGGAACTCCTTGTCCACAATTTTTTTCGGAAGGTCCTCAGTTACTTAATTTCGTACACTTTCATTAATCGTCTGCCTATAAGAGCAAATGTGCGAAAGTAGTACAGAAAGAGAAATCGTGTTTAAACATCTCATTCAACAACAGTATTGGTATTAGGTACTGCCATAATAGCCTAGTGTTGGAAACCTTTACAGGCTCATTATATATATTATATATAGTGAGTTGGCTTTGAATTCGCATTGTCGAAAACTTTATATGAAATTAATTTCACTATTGCAGGTTTACACATTCGTATAGTAGATTTTACCGTCCTATTTTCACACATTCTTCACCAAAATATACATTGGGTAAAAAGCGTAATACCAGCTCCTGATAAGTCGCTAGTAAGCACGAATCAAATGTGCACTTGATTATACGTTCCGTTCCTGCTATTTTTGGTTTATCCTTTTGGTCAATCTTCTGCAACACCTAGTATACCATTGTAAATGTATTAGATCTTCGCCACATACAGTATTTAAGAATTATTTATGTTTTACTAGAGAGAAGTGCGTTCCTTAACAGGTGGTACACGACATTATGCCATGAGATGCAGCAAGATAAAAAGATGAAGGTTTTATCTGGAAATGGTAGCTCAATAAATAATTCTAACATAAATATAAAGTTTTCAATTTATAACGTCAATGACACATTGGTTTAAATTCAATATTCTTACAGTTCTGTTAGAACTAATTCAAGATTCTTTTAGCGGTTTCAAGCTATTGTGCTATTTGAAAATGGCCTGTTTAGAGCACGAAACACAGAAAATTTGAAGCAAATCGTCGCAATCATAATATTCCCCAAATTAATCAGTCTAAATAATTGTTCAAAGTAGTTGTTAAATCTGGCAACTCCACTTTAATTATTGCAAATCGCAAATGGCTGAGTGTAGCACTCGTCGATTTATCAAGTCAGTTTAGTCGAGTTTCGTCAAATTTTCACGCTAGTGGGTCAAGAGACTTTAATTACATTTAAAAAATTTCCTGTTTCTTGAATTTTGATATAATGTCAAAAACTCTGTTCACACAGGTTATAGGAAACGGGTATGTGCTAATAATTTTCCAATTAAAATAATGTTTGTCAATTGTATAATACACGTGTTCATTTATCGGGTTTTTTAGACGTTTGCCTTGTTTTCTTTTGCTTGAGTTGCTGTTTGATTATTTGTAGAAAACAGAATTTTATTTTTGTATTGGATTTTATGATCAGTAATTGCTGATTTCTAAGATGGTGTCATTCCTCTCTAGATTAACGTTTTTGTAGATGTTCATGGATGCTATTGATTAGCTACTTTCGGTTCTTCAAGTGCATGTGTTAACCGGCGCATGTTAAAAGTTGTAAACAATGAGAGATTTGGAGATAGAAGGAAGTTGATTTTATCATTCAAACACATTATTTTCAGTGTAATATATGTGATGTATAATTTGACATTTGAAGAGACTGCTTTAATCAAGGTTGAAATCTTGATATAAACACCTGACTCATTATGTACATGCATTTTTCAGTATAAACTAAGAATTGTATGACGCAGAAAAGACAATTCATCCAGTAGACCGATTTCGTCCTTATTCGGAACTCATCACGTGCTGTCTAGAATTTGTTGCTGCCATGAATCGAACCTGGGAAAGTCTGCTTCGGAATCTGTTGCTTTAACCATTGAGCCACCCTGCCGCACTTGATACTTCGCTAATTATTGGTTTTTACATGCCCTGCTTCACGCATATCAAGTAATATGTTACTAGCTACTACATGCACAATACATGAAGGAATATAAATTAGCTTACTGCCTGGAAGAAATTATTGCACGGACGGTGACAATTTATGTTCAAGTATAGATTTCAGTTCAGCCATTTTGATGTATGTGTAGGTTAAATTTATAAATAAATAATCTGTTGAAGCAAAGCTTCATTATAAATCAATTATTGAGAAAAAATGCCGATAGACAGCCAATTAGGGATTTTACAATCTCAAGTTTACGTTTTATACCTGAAAACACAATATTAAACCTTACCAGTAAACTATGTCTCATTATATATTTGAGATATTTTGATGACAATTTAATAATTATAATTTACGATGTATAGAAAAGTTAAAAAGGAATTATTTATAAAAGAATTAAGAGAGCAGCGATGTTTCGGATGCCTATGACAGCGAAACGCCTGCTGATTATATATGTAATCGATATATTCCTTTAAGTTAAGCAATCTAACATTGTTGGTTGAGAAAACAGCTATATCTGCTCAATGCGCAATGTATATTAAAACTGGCCGTCTACTAAATGAAAGAATTCAAACAAATTTTAGACTAAGTACAGCTGGTAAAGTAGAGAGAGTTTCCACAACTGCTGAAAACACTATTTATATTCATCACACTCCAAATCAGGCGGACAGACGAGCGTTTCTCAAACCAGAGAATAAAAAAGAGATATGTACAGTGGAAGCTTTTATCAGCAACATCGTTAGTTCCCAGCTAAATAACCAAAATAATTTCGTTTCTGATGTACATGTAAACTGGTACATTGTTTGGTGGTGTGTGTTTCCGTGCCTCAGAACGTGCGCTTCCCGATTCTTGTTTATTGTCATATAGTTTCTGTATTTTATCCAAAATTTATTATGTTTTCTTTTAAAAATTGACTATTTAAAGCCCTAGATATTTCAATGGAACTGAAGTTTGGCTAAAATAAAATGGCAGGTTGATTAGTCAAGATTCTAAAGAAAACGATTATAGTAAAGCAATTAACGATTTAATGTCTAATGGCTAACCCACACATTTAATTGAATCAATTATTAAAAGGGGAATTACACAGAAACAGACGTATTACGGGTCAGAAAAAAACAGTCTACTGAAATATCCCATTTAAGGGGGATGCGGGTTCCCGAATGGCACAAGAGAAAGTTGAACCAGCATTAACACGCAAATTTAATTCAGCTAATCTACGAGTGTTATTTAGGGTAACACACTTGCCTTTACCAGAAATCAAAGAGAAACAGCCGTTAATGTCGATATCATATACTATTTACCAATATACATGCGCAAGTTGTCGATCGACTTACGTAGGCCGATCGACCAGACGGTTAATTACTTGAATAAGAGAACATTGTAGCTTAAACGCCTGTTTTAAATAAAATGGTGAATACATATCTGCAATTGCGCAACACATCGTCGAAATATTACACCGATGTTCTCCTGACGTAGCGTATAAAATAATTACTAAATGCAATAACAAATGGGAGCTAGCCACATACGAAGCCTTATGGATAAACAAATTGCAGCCGGATTTATGCAAGCAGAAGAAGCATGTACAGGCATTGAGCTTGAACTGGATGTGACGCACGCAATTGATTGGTTTCATATTTTCACTCTCTCTATGTTTACATATTTCTATCTTGTTTTGCCTTCCAATTCATATATAAAGATATGTTCATTAGTAGATAATTGAGGAGATGATGAAAAAGAAGCGCTTCTTGTATCTGATAAAATTTCTTTTCGTTTTTGCACATAGGAAGGGTACAATGAATTTGACCAGTCGTCGAACAACATAACAAAACTACCGCCAGCAGCAACGCACTGACGCGTTTCGACCTTCCATGGATCATCATCAGAGTACGACGGCAAACTTACTAGCGAGGATCAAACCGCATTGCATATATATGAAAAGCAAAATTAGATATGCGGCTTTCACCTCTAGCAGTCTCGCAACCATTGAACGTGACTGTAATTGTCGGCTGCACAATTTCTATGCAGTCACGAGCATTAACTGTTTGCAGCTTTCACCACATACACACATATAGGAAATACAATTTAACAATAATTGATTGCGTGGATGGTGGTAACAATTCTTTAAATCAAGTTCGCCAACTTGAAGTAAAAAACAATCTCATTGTATTCAACTAGTCGCCGAACAACATAACAAAACTACCGCCAGGCGCGACGTACTGACGCGTTTCGACGTTCCATTATCATCATTAGAGTACGTCGGCAAACTGAATATCAAAGATCAAATCGCATTGAATATATATGGAAATCAAATTTAGATATACGGCTCTCACGTCTAGCAGTCTCGCATACATTGAACTTGACTGGAAATATCGTGACTGCATAGAACTTGTGCAGTCGACATTTACAGTCAAATTCAATGGTTGCGAGACTGCTAGAGGTGAGAGCCGCATATCAAACTTTGATTTCCATATATATTCCATGCGGTTTGATCCTCGATAGTCAGTTTGCCGTCGTACTCTGATGATGATCATGGAAGGTTAAAACGCGTCAGTGCGTTGCGACTGGCGGAAAGTTTTGGTATGTTGTTTGACAACGGTTAAATACAATAGGATTGGTGTTTACTTCAGGTGCACAAACTTGATTTAAAGAATTGTTACCACCACCCGTGCAATCAATTATCGTTAAATTGTATTGCCTATGTGTGTATAAGTTGTTTTTGACATGTGTGTTTGGGGATATCGGTTTTTTAATGTATACATTTATGTATAGGATAACAGGTATTAATACTGAATGTTGATGCAGACATAAAACAGTGTTTTAGGGTATAAAATAAATATAGACAAATGTGTCTTGAATGAGGATATCAAATTTACCACGAGTTGTTTTTTCTGAGAGTCTGATGAGGTGGAAATATAGTCCCGAAAATTTGGAAAAAAAATCGGAAAAGATTGCTTTACGAACAGTTCTAGAAAAAAACTAATCGTGGAAAGCTTCAGAGAGACGGGCCAAGGGAGAACCCACAAATCGATAACAAACACAATCTTTGCACCTGTAAATGTAGAGAAATCAAGATTTTGTCGACCTACGAGTGCTAGCAATTGTCCCGCAACAGCAAGTTGTACATTAAAATTCAAAATTCAAATCAATACTTAATTGGAATTAATGAAAAATTAATTAAAGGCCGAGCACCCATTAACCGTTGTATACATGGATATTGCATTAAAAATTTTTAATTCCGTGAATAAATGCATTGAACATACCTCACAAGTCATTATTCATATGTCTACTACTAGCATATAGAAACAATAAAACATCTCCTTGTTAAAGTGGGCATGTTAAATGATCACCGATGCTGTTCGATAACTGTTCTTTGGAGTCCGCCGTAAACTTATAGAACCTCGAGTTATAGAAAAAACGCTGACACCCAAGTGAGTTACGGGCAGACTTCATCTTATTGCCTACAACAGAAGTATTTAGCTTTGGGAAGAAATAAAGAGTTTACTAAGATGCCAAATTGAACTCACCGGTCACCGACCAGAGCTGAGGCTTGCGGGAAAACAAGAAGTTGCCTATTTGTTGGCGATAGAACGGTGAACAATTCATTCCAGCCACGTTTTTTCGCCTTCTGTGTGTTGCTTGCCCACTCGTGTTTGCGCCACAACCAACCTGAGAGTTCGTCTATATATTGCCCAATTTTGAGAGGTATAAATACGTTCACGTGCACGGGTTTGAATGTGTTCAGACAAATATGTGGCAAATTAAATTTATAGTTTACAATTTACATACAATTCACCTATTCGACATCAAACCATGTATTATCTCTCAAATATCATGCGATTAAGTTTGCAAGCTTGAGATAAACAAAATATAAAAACGAAAGATTATTAAGACTTCATTTTCAATTTCTGTACAGAGCAGTTTAAAAGATATCAAATCAGGTGGCATTTCTTTCAACCGGCAAGCTTTCCAATCATAGGAGGAATATTCGCTACTATTCTTCAACATGTCTCTGATTCATGCATTAATTTTATCGGACAACTATATAAACATCTGACAACTGGCTTATTTTGAATTGTTTTAAATAAATAACAGCAAGTCCTTCTTGCAAGATAAAAAATAAGCTGAAATCACTGAAATTAAGATTTATAGTTGATAATAACACAACTCCGTTTGTTTTTCATTTCCGCAAACTTCATTTCGATAATCATTATCAAGAATTACATATTGCAATTGTTTTTAGTGGATTAGCTTAATCATAGATTATATTTGAGATGTGTTTTTCGATGTCGACTGATTTACTTTTTGGAGATGTGAATTGGATATGCAGTAGATTTTTTAGAAAACTATGTTTTTTGTTTCCAAATTTTGGCTTCCGCAGACAAGAGTGTAACTTTTATAACAACGAAATATTGCTAAATAAAATGTATAAAAACTGCATGGCTTTAACAAATAATCAATAAATGTAATTGTGTATTAAGTGTTGCGCACCTAGTCAAAAATTAGATCAAATATGGCCAGAAGCATAAACCAAAGACAGCATGAACGGACGTATAATCTCGTGCACATTCGTTTCGAAATTACAGGCGTCTCATCAGTAGGAGCCGGTATTGCGCCCTTTACTCACAATATATTTGGGGGAGGAATGTGGGAAAATAGGACAGTACATTCTCCTATACGAATGTTTAACTCTGCAGTAGTGAAGCTAACTTCCTATAAGGTCTTCGATAATGCAAATTTAAAGCCAACTCACTATATATATATATATATATATATATATATATATATATATATATATATATATATATATATATATATTATTATAATGTCCATTCCTTTTAATTTAACACAGTATTCTTATAATTAGGAAAACACAAATAACAAAGTGGATAAACACTACAACAGTAGTGTGCCAAAATCCCACAAAAGAAACTTAGTAAACAACCTAGCAAACAGAATCAGGAAGATCTGCTCTGAGCACAAGATTGAGGAAGAACTGGGCTACCTCAGGAAAATTTTGCTAATGAACAACTACCCAGAGCGTTTCATTGATGTCAACATCAGACCACGGCAGATTCGTACTAGAGAGGATACCGTCAAGCAGGTTTTCCTAAACTTACCATTTAGAGGCGACGTACCAGCCTCAATAATTGCACGGCGGCTGAATAGAATAACTAAGGTCAACTTTCCCAGTGTTAAAGTTAATATGACATTTAGTACACAGAGAATCATGAGGTTGGATGCCAAAGATCAATTGCCAATTCTCTCCAAATCATTCATAGTCTACAAATTCTCATGTATGTGCGGTAGCACATATATCGGACGTACGAAGAAGCAATTGATAAGCAGAATCCAGCAACATTTGCCACAGAAATTGATTAACAAAGGCTTGGCACCGTCAGGAAAATCAGCTATTTCCGATCATATATTGGCAACGGGGCACCCTGTCAATTCGACCAATTTCACAATTCTATATAAAGCAAAATCAGAAAAATTATTATTTATCTATGAAGCCCTTTACATAAAACAACAAGCACCTGACCTTAATATTCAAAAGTTTCATCAACATGATATTCTTATCGACTGGCCAAGAATAACAAAATTCAACAACAATCTACTAGTATCCAGCCAAGAACAAACAGGCCCTCGACTAGAATCAACAAACATACAATCGGATTGGCAACAAACTGAAGTGGAAATAACAGAGGCGCATACGATGACAGAAGTCTCCAAACAATGTGAGCGTTTAACACTGCAATCCACACTGGCGCTGTTACCATGTGAAAACGACAACTTTGCGCAACAAGGTGAAACGATCAACTATACTGGGAAAAATAGCACTTGTATATGTAACAGTGAATAATGCGCACAAATGGTTAATTCTCAAGCTATCAAAACAATAATGACCAGATCTCAGACATCACTTCGCAATACTGCGAGAATGACCTTTACATGCAAACACACATACACACAAACACAAACGCATACACACTCACCAACTAGCCAAAACAAGAAACAGCAGTAAAAACGAGTCAGATTTGTTACCACTAGCATAATCAATTGAAAACCCAAAATGTATAAATATGTATGATTGTATAAGAGATGATTAGTATTCACGAAATAAATGGCCTTTATCCACTTTGTTATTTGTGTTTTCCTAATTATAAGAATATATATATATATATATATATATATATATATATATATATATATATATATATATATATATATATATATATATATATATATATTCTTGTAATTAGGAAAACACAAATAACAAAGTGGATAAAGGCCATTTATTTTGTGAATACTAATCATCTCTTATACAATCATACATATTTATACATTTTGGGTTTTGTATCAGTACCTAATACCAACACTATATCTGCCGAATAGGTACACGGTACCAACAGTATGGTTGTCGAGTCGGTACATGGTACCAACACAATTAATTGAAATGTATGCTAAAGTTCAAAAAAATTGAGAATTACAACGATTTCTGAAAGCCTTTTACTTCATGAAATCAAAAAATGTCATCATATATAATCTTTTTGTCATGAATGCATTGGATATATATATCTAAGTGTGCATTCCAAGGGACTGGAAAGGTATTTTGTTGCAATTAATTCCATTATAAACTTGATAGTTCATAAGGTTAAACACAGACCATAAAACCTGTACTTTGGCCCTGCACAAGAATAGTCCCCAATAAAACATTTAAACTCCGACGTAAATTAAACTTAGAAAATTTTTACTTTACAATATATATATATATATATATATATATATATATATATATATAGAGAGAGAGAAGCAAAACCAATAGTGCGTGCATCATCCAGTTCAAGCTCAATGCTTGTACGTGCTTCTTCTGCTTGCATAAATCCGGCTGCAATTTCTTTATCCATAAGGCTTCGTTTGTGGCAAGCTGTCTTTTGTTTTCGCATTTAGTAAAGTCAAGTGTGTTACCCTAAATAAAACTCGTAGTTTAGCTGCATTAAATGTGCGTGTTAATGCTGCTTCAACTTTCTTTTGTGTCATTCGGTAAACTGCATCCCCTTAAATGAGATGTTTAGGTTGACTTTCTTTTCTGGCCCATAATTCGTCTGTTTCTGTTTAATTCCCCTTTTAATGATTGATTTAATTAATTGTTTGGGATAGCCATTAGACATTAAATCGTTAATTGCTTTACTATATTCATTTTCTTTAGGATCTTGACCAACCTGTCAATTCTTGAAACGCAACCACGAACTGTTGATAATTTATATTGAAATGACACAAAACTGCTGTAATGCAAATACTATGCAAACCATGTTGGTTTATGGGCCAGAAAAGAAAACAGTCTACCTAAACATCCCATTTAGAATATAGAATATAGAATATCTTTATTTGGATTCAAACCACACATATTCCATCAAATAATAAAATTGGAAATTGTACAATATATAAAAAAGAAATCATCACATCACAATAAATGTGCAATTAATATCATATAGATAGGTATATCTCGCTAGTTGTACAATACGATATATCAATATCAGAAAGTTCGACTGAAAAGAATAATATATACATTATCAAATTAGGAAAAATTAATGTATAATTCGAGTGTAACATTATGCAAAAATTGAGAACCATGACTAGTAGTTGATTTTATGTAATGTTAACTAATTAGAAGAAATAGTGCATAATATTTCAATTATAACAATATAAAACTTGGAAATAAAAATCTCTAGAAAATCTGTTTTCGATAACAATTATCCTTGTCTTTTATTCAACCATGAGAAAGTATTATCATAATCAAAAGAATAACAAATATCAGCAGAATTGCAGACTTTTTCAAGTTCAGTAGATAAAGATTTAAAAGACATCTTAGATGGAGGCATTTCTCTAAGCCCCTTCAGTAATTGGTTGTAAATTTTGTAGATTTTCGAGAAAGAGAATAACTTGCTCGCTACATTCCCCACCAAAGGAGGGGATATTGCTAAATATCCAGATCTAGTTCCAACTTCATGACTCTTTCTTATCGGAGTCATATAGGCACCAGTCCACTGGTTCAAATGGAAAACTTTTATACAATAATACATCCTCCGAAACCACAGTGATTGCAATGACACAAACTGTAATCTAGAGGCGTATATAGTGCAAGAAATAGGACGTATATGTTTCACAACCTTTCTTTGTACAGCTTCTATATTATTAGACAAACCCTTTTTAATGGATTCCAAGTAGCGACCGCATATTCTAGTACCGGTCTAATCCATATTATATACATTTGAAGTTTTATATCATTTGATAAGATATTTCGATTTATTAGTGCCCATCTTTTCTTGGCACTGCCTACTATACTTTCAATATGCCTCTCAGCAGAAGGGGGATGCCGTTTACCGATTGGCACAAAAGAAAGTTGAAGCAGCATTAACACGCACATTTAATGAAGCTAATCTACGAGTGTTATTTAGGGTAACACACTTGCCTTTACCAGAAATCAAAGAGAAACAGCTGTTAATGTCGATATCAAATATTATTTACCAATATACATGCGCACGTTGTCGATCGACTTACGTAGGCCGATCGACCAGACGGTTAATTACTCGAATGAGAGAACATTTTAACTTAAATGCCTGGTTAAAATCAAATCGTGAATAAACGTCTGCTATTGTGCAACACATCATCGAAACATCGAATGTATGTTCTTCAGACGTAGCATTCAAAGTAATTACTAAATGCAAAAACAAAAGGGAGTTAGCCACATACGAAGCATTATGGATAAACAAATTGCAGCAGTATGCATAAGAAACAAAAAGTAGAAAATCTAAATATTAAGGTTAATTTACAGAAAAGTATATTAAAATCTGCAAATGGTAATGGTCATTATGAACCAAACGATGGATTAATCTAGAAACAATTAATATTGATTTAAATCCAGTCGTTTTAAACATAACTTCTTTTCCGTGTAAAGTGATTAGAGCATAAGCAGACGTGCCGAGGTTCCAGCCTTGTTCGATGCAAATTCTGGCCATTACGTGATGAGTTCCCAATAATAATTGACTTTTTTTACACTATACAATTCTTAGTTTATACAGACACACTAATGCTTTTAATATTTGAGTTGTTCATATCTAGATCGCAACCTTGATTATAGTAAATGCTATCACCACCCGCGCAACCAATTTTCGTTTAATCTAAATAAATGTTCAGAGAAGATAAATTTTTTTTATTTTTAGCTGATGAGCGGTCAAAGTTAAATAGAAATTTTAAGTAAGAACAATGAAATTTGGTTGATAACTCGTGGCAAATTATGCAGTAACTTTATCACTCTTCGTAAAATTCTAACGGAGTTAAAATAAATAAACAATTCTGATTTGTCTACAGGATTAGAAATTCACGTTCTGTTCATTAATCTATTATACCTAATACATACTTGCATATATATTAGTTCTTCGCAACAAACAGTATTTAACTCTTATATATTGATTTGAATGATGTCATGCTTACGGCGAAGTGTGATAACTGATATCGATCAAGGCCAGAGTGTATGGATTTACTAGAGTAACAGGCGATCAGAAATAGTTGTAATTCTCAATTTCGATGAACTATAGCACACATTGATATCCATCATATTAACACCATGTACCTTTTCAGTACTATAATGTTGGTATCAGTTACTGACATAATAGCCATAGTGTTAGTATCCTTTACAGACTTGGTATATATATATTATATAGTGTGAGTTAGCGTTGAAGTCACATTGTCGAAGAATTTTTATGATGTTAGATTCCCTATTGCAGGTCTACACATTCGTCTAGGAGATTGTACCGTCCTATTATACCACATTCTTGACCAAAATATATGGTGGTTAAAGGGCGTAATACCGGCTCCTACTGATGAGTCGCCAGTAAGCATGAAACGAATATGCATGAGATTATACTTTCCGTTCATGCTGCCTTTGGTTTATCCTTCTGGTCACAACTGAACTAATTTGTTACTAGGTTCGCAACACCTAATACATACTATCAAATGGATACTTTATTTGAACATTGCTTACATTTGCGGAATATACCATCGGGCTTGGCGTAACAAAAGTCGAAATATCTGTGTTATCATCAAAAGCGAATCTACGCAACAAAGAAAAGTGCGGGTTATCAAGCAATTAAACCGGTTTCATGCAGCGTTTCATCACACGCGAGCGTCACTATTAGTGACCACGAAAAATAGCAGCAACGTTTGCATTCGTTAACAACTTTTTACAATTAAGTCAACAATTATATTTTCAAATTATTGACCTAATATGGATTTTTTGTTCATCAGTGGTCCATATATTAAATGAGACATCGGCTGGTGTAGCACAAACTGATATTCTAATACGTAACTTTCTGTTTCGGGTTAATTGATAGCACTCGTAGGTCGGTAAAATTTTGATTCATTTACATTTTCAAGTCCACAGATTCCGTTGACTCTCGATTTATGATTTCTCATCTCTCCAGTTACTCTGAAGCCATCCAAAATTATTTTTTCTCTTAAATTTTTCGTGAATCGATCTTTTCAGTTTTTTGCAAATTTTCGAGACTTACTTTCCTGTCCCTTTTTCAGGGCTGACAACATACTCACAGAAAATACATCTTGTGGAAAATGGGATATCCCCATTCAAGACAGATAACCATAATACATGAAAAGTGACATTTAAAGAATAATTAGCATATTTATATATATATCTGGTTGTCATGAGCTTACATTTTCCCATCTGTATTATATTAAAAGAACCAGGAGAAAATAATGTGTGCAGTATGACCAACAGCTGTAATTATAATAGTACACGCGATTTGTACTTATTGAACATAATAAAGCTAACATCGCACTATTGGTTTGGTTACGTAATGTGGTACATTTGAAAGACGCAACTGCCAAGACTAATGCTTATAAACACAATTTTAATGTCAACTTTCAAACACTATTTATACTGCGTCATCATACTTTGCACGCTGTATGTGAAATGTCACTTTATTGGCAATGCGCAAACTACGAATTTGACGAAAGACTGCGTTACTTCAGAAAGACAAAAATACCTCTAGCTAAGGAATATTTAATAGATACATGATTTTTCATCAATATTAATTGAAAACATAATAAGACAATTTGAGACGAAATTATTGGAGACCATTTTTAGCACAAAATTGGAAAATCGATCAATGATGCAATAACATTGCCACACTTTCTTTTATTTGTCACCCGGAAAATTTTATATTTGTTCTAAACATATTAACCTAAACTTATTTTAAATGTAACAAGTTGCTAATGTGAATATGATAATTTAGTTGTAAATTTATGTTTGACCAACAGACTTATATTTATATAAATAAAGAGATAACACAGACTCTTTAGCATCTACAGGATATTAACGATGTTCGACATACAACAATTTGATATATGACCAAACGGTCTTATACATTGTAATATTAAATTGGTAGTAGCTTGCAAGAATCGCTATAGCCCAATTTTAAGAACATTACACGTAGGTTAAACAAACTACAAGCAACTCACTGTTGTTAGCATTGTTTTAAAAAAAATCTCATTTCACGTTAGTTATGTTATTGTTTCAAGTATTGCAACAATAATTACTTAAAACAAGTCAAACATACCAAAATGCACCTCATTTTCAAGGTGTTCTGAATCTGAGCTACTCGTCATCTCACTGCTAGTTACATCCACTTCCCAGTCACTGCATGTGGATAGACTCACACCCTGCATAATCATTTTGACGGCCACATCGTAATACCATCCTAATTGGTGAGTTTTTGATTGGTAGTCAGATAGATATTCAACCAGACATGTTTGGCTATCATCTGCCCGTTTACTCGACATATCTGCGTTTCTTCGACTTATGCCACGAGCTCTTGATTTATTTTCAATTTTGGCGTGGTGCCGTCGAGGCGTCTTGTTTTCCAGTCGACGTATTGAAAGCATCGTTTCCTTCTCAATAGCCAGGAGTTGCGGACCAAGTCCTTGACATCGGACAAAGTGCGTGTACAATTCGCGCCAAGTCAACGCGACATTTGTGGTGGCTGTTTCAAAAATAGGCATGATTAATTTACTCATATTTAAAGTAACCTATTATGAATATTAAAATAAATAATAGTTTCGCAACAAAATTATATTTAGAAAAGAGTTTAAGAATTGCAATGTTAACAATCTGGATAAATATTCTCCATATATTTTGAGGTAAGCAATTGACAATTATAAGATGGCTATAAACTTGTCTTTCTATAATACCATTCTGATTATATCGCTTAATTGAAATCGAAAAGAATTAACCTCTAACATAGACTACCACATAGTTGTTTATAAAGATATAATTAAGTATATACACTAATTGAGTTGGTTTTTAAATATTGCAGCATCAACAATCTTCATGCCATCAAAATAATTTTATAACGAGAAAATTTGAAATAAAGAAATATTTTGGTGGCTGTGTAGAGTCACCTGCTTAATTTCTAACAAAACCTCATTGAATACACGTTTTTGTCTACTGTTTTGTCCACCTATGTTGGATGGTCCACGTACGTGTATGTCTTCCGTGTTTATTATTAGCGTATCGTCTAGACGAGCCTTAATTATGCCTAATTCTGCAGTTAAATTATTCATTTGAGAAGTCAATGCCTGAATCAACGTTTCCAACCCATCAGAAGACATATTAAATGTACCACAAATGCTTTATTTTTACTCGATTATATATAGAATTTTGTTCGCACAACGAGCATCGATTTAATAAAACAAATTTACACATTAATTAATTTGTATAAATGTTTTCCATTTGAACCAGTGGACTGGTGCCTATATGACTCCGATAAGAAAGAGTCATGAAGTTGGAACTAGATCTGGACATTTGGCAATATCTCCTCCTTTGGTGGGGAATGTAGCGAGCAAGTTATTCTCTTTCTCGAAAATCTACAAAATTTATAACCAATTGCCCAAGGGGCTTAGAGAAATGCCTCCATCTAAGATGTCTTTTAAAACTTTATCTACTGAACTTGAAAAAGTCTGAAATCCTGCTGATATTTTTTATTTTTTTGATTATGTTAATACTTTCTCATGGTTGAATAAAATACAAGGATAATTGTTATCGGAAACAGATTTTCTTGAGATTTTTATTTCCAAGTTTTGTATTATTATATTTGAAGTGTTATGCACTATATCTTCATGTTAGTTAACATTACATACAATAAATTGCTAGTCATGGTTCTCAATTTTTGCATAATTTTACACTCGAATTATACCTCAATTGTTCCTAATTTGATGATGTATATATTATTCTTTCAGTCGAACTTTCTGATATTGTTATATTGTATAGTACAACTAGTGAGATATACTTATCTACATGAGATTAATTGCACAATTATTGTGATGTGATAATTTTTTAAATATATATTGTACATTTTCCAATTTTATTATTTGATGGAATATGTGTGGTTTGAATCCAAATAAAGATATTCTATTCTATTCTATTCTAAATGTAGGGGCTCCTAACCTATTCGTGTCTAAGAACCCCATAGATACCAAATCGTGTTCAGTCGTATTATAAGAAGTAGAATCTGATAAGCTTGTACATTCATTCACATCTGCTAAATTCATACCTGCCATGATTTGGGCTAACTTGTTAGTGTCTTCAAATTTAAGATGAGCTTCCGTATCGATCGAATTTAATTATTAAATTGACACTTAATGTTAGGCAATCGGAATTTGAAACCTTTCATATTACAAAACACCCGCACAAAAAATCTGGAAAGAAATAGATGCGCAAAACAGAATTATTAAATTACCTGTTCCAGAACGTCCCCAAATGCGTGCATCAATAAAAATAGAAGACTGTTAGCAGGCGTATATTGTAGAAATCGATCAAACTTTAAATGAAGAAAAATGAAACAATTGCAGCATGCCGAGGAAGATACAACAAATCGAGGACGGTAATGCTCGAAAACTGAAAATGGCGGAATTATCTTCCTCCACATAAATATAACTGCTGTAGAGATGTAGAGGAAAATATTTCCTCCAACAAAATCAATGACATATTTATAAATTTAAATCACCTTGGCTGATTGAAACGAATTTTATTTAAAAAGAAATTATTCGTTTATTTTATAGAAAATGTTTTGTTTAAATAGGTGACAGTATTGCAAACACCTCAGCTTTAAGTAAATGTTGTACGACGTTACAAACTCGGTTAGAGTGCCTCAATATAAAGTGTTAGTAGTTATTTGGGGCTCTTAACAGGGCCGGTCTTGCGTTTTTTGGCAAATTTCGAGAAGGTCCGTAAGTGTGATGTCGTCCAGAAGTACTCCTAGACTCTTGTGACCAGCTTGGGTTGACTTGGGTTGTTATTCCTTCTGTTGTGGAGTTGGAATCTCGCTGAGCAACTTTGTTGAAGTTCTGCAGTAATTGGCTCGTCTCTCTAGTTGTACAACATCAAGATGTTGCCAAAGTTGGTGAAGCGAAGCAAAAAATCAGCGTATGTGAAAGGTGGGAGACAGCACGTTGGAGACACGCACAGCAGAAGGCGAAAGCGACAACTGAATTGCATGGTAAATTCACGGTGCTTAAATTACAATGTAATAGCCATATATGGCTACTTGCACATTATTGGTTAACGGCAAGTTTTGCTTTTTTCTCACTGGTGCAGCGTAAATCGAATTGAATTTTATTTATGCAATATTTCGGCAATTTCTTGTGTCGTTACAGTATATAAAATTTTGAATTGTGCATAATTTCAATTTTGGTTATCAGTACTTGACTGGCCTGACTTTCCTCAGCAAGCTGCATTTGTTTCTTTTCTCAAAATTACGTTTATAATTACTCGATTTTCACAATATACACCTGCTATCATTTTGTCTTTTGAATCGTACATATTGGGGACGTTCTGGAACAGGTAATTTAATAATTCTGTTTATCACGCCTTATTTTATTTCCAGGTTATTTGATCGGGTGTTTTGCTACGTAAGAAGTTCACATTCCGTTTGCCTGATATTAAATTTTCAAATTAATAATTAAGTTCGATCAGCATTGAAGCTAATCTTAAGTTTGAGGACACAAGCAAATTAGCTCAAGATATAGCAGGCATGAATTTAATAGATGTGTATGAGAGTTATAGCCTACCTGATTCAAATTGACAATTAATGACTGAAGACGACTTGGCATCTATGGGGTTCTCAGTTACTAATAGTTATGAGTCACAACAAAATATGGTGACCGCACCAATCCAAAAATGTTCAGTCTACTACAGTATAGATCCGAAAAACACTCAAGTTGGGTCGGGCATGCCCAAATGATATTTAAAGCTTACCAGATTGTAAATCCTATAGAGAAATTTGCTGCAACATGGATGGCATTACCAGAAAATTTCAGAAGTACCATGGAAAACTTTAGAAGCAGAACTGTGGAAGAAGAAACGTGTAATGAATTTGAGTTACTAATGGCCGAATTTCAACAGAGATATCAGCCTGGAAGATCGGCACAAATGTGCGAATTATTACGCCTAGAAAAATGGGGCGTCAACTACCATCAGATTTTTATAAACGCCTTTGTACGAATGCTTCCAGGTTGAGTATATATGTTTACAGCTGAGCTACCATCCAGGCTTAGAACCACATTAGAGGTATTGGGCACAATGAATGTTGATTGGCCAACTACACTCAGAAGGCTAGACGGAGTGTATAAACAGCAGAAACCGCAGATACATGCTGTAACGACAGATTCTCTCATGGTGCAGCCAGTTAGGTCAGATACCGAAACCACCATGACAAAAAGAGTGCGTTACTTATGAAGAGAAGTTGCTGGTATACATCAAAAGATAGATGATATGGCGAGAGCTATTTGCAACTTCAGATTCAGGATAGAAATACAAGACGTCGAGGGAGTAACTTGCGTCAACGCTTTGATGGGCCACGCGGATGGTGTAAGTCACATTGTGAATATGGTCGAAGTGCAAAGTGTCATGAAGAAAATTTCATATACCCGCATTTAGGTGGACTCAAATGGAAAGGAAGCACTAAACCGGTAGAGAGGAATCCATCACCGGGAAAAGGATAAAAATCCCGCTAGTAGGAGCCGCAAGGGGGGTTCCATTGCAAAGGCTCCCAGACATGCCTTTAGAAAGCATACTTAAGGTAAAAGTGAAACATGCGACAAGGTCAAATTGCACCGACACAGAAAGCAAGATGGTCAGGATTCTTACTAAGCGGAGATCTGGAAAACATTGCCGGATTATCCAGCAACAAATTCATTATTAAAGATGAAGTAACTGAACCGGAATTTCTTATCGATACGGGTGCTGAAATAGGAATAGTTAGGTCAGGCGTGGTGGAAGCCGATTGCCCCACATTTGATTATCTACTATGGGCCGCAAATGGTAGTCCAATAGGAGTCAAGGGAATGAAAGATATGTCGGTGACCTTAGGCCAGAAATCTTCGTTTACATGGAACTTTCTCGTAGCCGATGTCAAGGACCATATCATTGGGATGGATTTCTTAACACAATTCAAGTTGATTTTCGATCCCAAAACTAAGACTATTGCAGAAAGCGTAGGGGTGTTAACACACACTGAGTCTAACACATCAGCAGTTAGAACAGTTCTTTTACCCAGCCCCACGGTTGCACATGATTTTGCGGACATATAAGAGAAACACCTTGCAGTGTTTCAAACTTTCAGTGCCAAAAGAACAGGAATGAAGACAGGAGTAGAACATTAAATAGAATTGGTGACTCCGTTGCCTTGTTCACCAAAAGCTCAACCATTGGCACAAAACAAACAACAAGTTCCTGTGTCCGAATTTCACCAATTGCGCAAAGAGGGTATTTGTAGAAGGTCAAATTTCCATTTTGTTTCCCAAATAGTGGTAATTTCCTAACCTGAACCGGAACAATGGAGGGTTTGTGGAAATTATCGTCTATTAAATTCAGTGACGAAGGGTGATTCTTATCCTTTCCCTAACCAGAGTATTCTGCTCCGAGACATAATGGGATGTGAGGTCTATTCAACTTTAGATCTCTAGGAAGCGTACTATCAGATACCGATAGAGGAAAGTTCTATACCACTCACCGCAGTCCGATTACCAGGAGGGCGATCACATGAATTTATTCCAATGCCTTTTGGTTTGAAAATTGTCAGTCAGACATTCCAGCGTTTGGCTGAAGAATTCCTTCAAAATTGTCCATTTGCGAGGGTGTATATAGACGACATAATAATTTTTAGTCGCTCACGTGATGAAAATCATAGGCATTTGGAAACGCTTTTGACCAGGCTGGAACAATATTGATTAGTGGTCAAAGCCAATAAGCGTAACATTGGATGCTCTTCAGTTAAGTATCTTTGACATTTACTTTCCAAAAACTGAATTAAACCTTTGGAAGACAAAATCCAAGCTATCAAGTACGTAACGGAGTCCCGGACCGTGCGCCAGTTGCGAAGGTTCGTGAGCATGATCAGCTATTATCGACGATTCATTTCAGTTCTAGCCAAAATTCTAGGATAGTTAACACGCCATCTCACACGTGAAAAGATCACGATCAAGATTTCTTGGCCTATAAACTTGAGTCAGGAAGACCGAGAAAAATTCTAGAGGGCCAAGGAAATGCTATGTGACAGAACCACACTAGCACCTGTAGATTGGAAAAAGCCTTTCGAGATAATTACAGATGCCTCAGATGTTGCAATAAGGGCAGTGCTTCAGCAAAGAGATAAGGATATAGTAAGACCGATTGGGTTTAATAGCCGCAAGCTTAATGATCGAGAAAAACGATATGATACGTTTGGTAAAGAGCTTCTAGCTGTGTATGCCATAAGGCTACATATTAAGCATTATTTAGACGGTTATCAGTTTAGATTAAATACTATTTGTTGCGAAGAACTAATATATATGCAATTGTGTATTAGGTGTTGCAAACCTAGTAACAAATTAGTTCAGTTGAGACCAGAAGGATAAACCAAAGGCAACATGAACGGAAAGTATAATCTCATGCACATTCGTTTCGTGCTTACTGGCGACTCATCAGTAGGAGCCGGTATTACGCCCTTTAACCACTATATATTTGGTCAAAGAATGAGGAATAATAGGACGGTACAATCTCCTAGACGAATGTGTAAACCTGCAATAGTAAAGCTAACATCATCAAATTATTGGCAGATCACAAGCCGTCGATCAGCTTACTTGGAAAAAAAGCGAGGCGTAATTACTGTCTCAGGGTGAATTCCCAAATAACCCAGTTAGCAGACTTCGATTCCACTTCGTCTCATATAGCTGGTAAAGAGAATGTGTTAGCCGACGCACTTTGAAGACCAAATGAAGCAGATGTCGAGCTGATACATCAAGGTCCATTGAAGAATCTAGATGATTCTCAGAATAATTTAGTGAATCAAATCTAGGAAGCGCAAGGATTGGATCCTTTTACGTTATTTTTGTCCAAAAGACCAGGATATGTTCGCAAGCTACTGAGTGGCAAGTGGTTGTTATGCTAAACATCCAGAAATCAACCACGACCATATGTGCCATTGGAGTTTCGTGCCAAAATTATACAGCAATTACACGATATGGAACATCCATCCATAAAAGCCAAAATTTGATTAGTCAATGACATATACGTATGGCCGCTCATGTCTAAAGACATACGGGTATGGGTAAGAGCCTGTGCCAAATGTCAAACGTGTAATGTGTGGAGACATACAAGAACCGAGATACAGAATACTGGGATACCAATTGGACGGTTCAGGCATGTACACATAGACATTGTCGAAATGCCTGAACTCAACTGCCAAAAATATTTACGAACAATGGTAGATCGTTTTAGTCGCCAATTTGAAGTAGCGATTTTGAAAGATATGACAGCGCATGAAGTCTTGTTCGCGTTCCTACATAATTGGATATCGCGTTATGGTTTTCCGGAAAGTGTCACTTGTGATCGCGGTAGTCAATTTGTGTCAGAGCTATTCGTAAAATTTCTCAATGCCATGGGAACAAATGTATTGCATACTAGCGCATACAATCCACGTGCAAAAGGGATGGTAGAAAGGCTGCATCGTGAACTGAAAGCTGCGTTAAGGTATACTAGTGGAACAAGCAGGATACACGATCTTCCTATAGTATTACTTGCCAGGCGCAAAAGATTTAGAGCACAATTAAGAGCTTCAATAGCAGAGTTGGTATATGTAGAACAATTAAGATTACCTGGATATCTTCTAATAGAATCTCCAATTAGACTTGATTGGGCTTCTAGCTATGTAGATTGGGTTTTATGAACACTTATAGATAAGATGAGTCGTTTGGATCCGTCCAAGACTAGAAAAGTAGAAACCAAATGTTATGTGTCCTCTGATCTATGATCAGCTTTGCATGTTTATGTTATTAATGAAAATAGGAAGATCTGCTTGACAACATTTTACAAAGGACCATATAATATCAAGGCGATGACAGACAAAAATGTCATCATAGATGTAAATGGCATTAAGGATTGTGTTAATTTGTGTCGTTGCATTTCCCAGTTTATCTGGATTGATGAAAAGACTGAACTACCAGATGAGTTGAATGACCATCGTTCCATGGACGAATCTGATGTGTGCAACCCAATCACGCAGGCACAGAATAAAAAGCAGCAATTTTCACAAGACACGCTGTCGAACACATCAACATCATGTTCTACTGAGTTACAAGATCATAACTTTCTGTCAACATCAGGCGAATTAGCAGTGCCAGTGACAACTGTGCAGGGTGCGATGTCGACTTCAGGAGCGCCATTATGCACAACTCGTTAAGGAAGAGTGCAACGTCAGCCGAAGAACTATGATTACGACTATTTTTAGCCGTCTTTTTTTAAGAAGGTGGTGTATGTAGAGGAAGATATTTCCTCCGACAAAATTAAAGTGACATTTATTTATAAATTTAAACTACCTTGGCTGATTGAAACGAATTTTATTTAAAAAGAAATAATTCGATTATTTTCTAGAACATTATTTGTTTAAATACTTGACAGTATATATAATTTTGAATTGTGCACAGTTTCAGTTTTAGTTATCAGTACTTGACTGGCCTGACTTTCCTCAGCAAGCTGCATTTGTTTCTTTTCTCAAAATTACGTTTATAATTACTCGATTTTCACAATATACACCTGCTATCATTTTCTCTTTTGAATCGTACATATTGGGGACTTTCTGGAACATGTCATTTAATAATTCTGTTTAGCACGCCTTATTTTGTTTCCAGGTTATTTGATCGGGTGTTTTGCTATGTAAGAAGTTCACATTCCGCTTGCCTAACATTAAATTATCAAATTAATAATTAAGTTCGATCAGCATGGAAGCTAATCTTAAGTTTGAGGACAAAAGAAAATTAGCTCAAGATATAGCAGGCATGAATTTAATAGATGTGTATGAGAGTTATATCTTACCTGATTCAAATTGACAATTAAGGACTGAAGACGAATTGGCATCTATCAGGGTTCTCAGTTACTAATCTGTTCGGAGCCTCTACAGAGACACTGGCCATAGTAAAGACTAGAAGCCCAATAATCGCAAAGTATGTATCAGTTTTAGCTACTACAGAAGGGTCTTATGGGTTCGTTTTCTATTCCACATCTATCAAGTTATTGCCTGTAACTACCTGTACCATGCTATCAGTGTCCCCAAATTTGAGAATAACCTCCATGTTAATCACAACTATATATGATTAATAAATCAAGTAATTGGCGAATAACTGTGTATTATTTGCACAACACTACGCACCAAATTTTTGACCTGGAGTGTGGGATAACCTGCTTCTAACACATTTGGCCTTATTATATTTAGTTCAGTACCCGTATCTTTGAGAAGCTCCAGACCAGTCAATTCATCTCTAATGATTAATTTATTGCTGAAAAACTCAGTTATGTTCTCAAAATCTCCGTTTAATCCGAATATAATCATCTTGCTGTCTGCCTTGGTGCCACTTCACTTGTTGCACACTTTGATTTCTCCTTATCTATGTCTGTTATAGACACATCAAGGAGCCTTTTCAATGGGACTCTCCTACGGCTCCAACTAGCGAGGATCTTAAGGGTGAGGAATTTCTCTTTGCCGGTTTGATGCTAACTTTCAATCTGAGCCCACCTAAACGCGGATTTAGGCAGCCTTCTCCGTCACATTAGGCACCCAGTCAATATTCACGATTTGCTTTACGCTATCCGCATGGCCCATCGAAAGGTTGATGCGAGCGTCTCCCTCCACGACTAAAATCGTTATCCTGACAACAAGATTTCGATCAATTTGTCGCCACATCTTTAGTCTAGCCTTTTATATTCGAGTATTTTCTTTTTAAATCGCAAATATATTCTTGTCCGTTCAGTAGAGCTTCTGAGTTTGCTCTAATTTTTAAACCATGATTGAGTGTGCAATTACAGCATATACTTAAGGTTCTTGAAATTTGAATATGCCATCTAACTCTCTGAGGTTTTTTGGCCAATCACAATTCATTGTCTTATAAACCTCTAATGTAACTCTGAGTTTGGCTAGTATTTAAGCTATAAAAGTATAATTTACCGTGTCTTGAGATATACTTAATACGGAAGCTTCCGCATAAAGCCGTTTATAAATTTCTGATGGATGTTGATGCCACTTCTATTCTACGTGCAACAGTTCACACAGTCGTGTCAACCTTCACGGATTATATCTCATTTGAATTTTGGCCATTAGCAACTCAAATGCTTTGCGCGGTGCTTCGTCCACTGTTTTGTCTCTAAAACTGGCCACGATGATTCTAAAATTCTCTGGAAAGGCCGTTCATGCGGCAACAAATTGATCCATATGGTTCACAATATGGTAAAATTTAAATAACTATTGGGCATCTACGAACAATTTGTAATGTGTTTCGGATTTGCCCGGTGGAAGACTGATAAAATTTTGATAAGTGTGGTCTCCATATTTTGTAGAAGCTCTGAATTCATTAACTAATGGGAGCCGCATAGACGCCAAGTTTGTATAAGACTTAGTGAGTTTATAGGTGTCTGATGAGTTAGTTTTCGCGTTCACAACCAGTTTTTCATACCAGTAACTCCCTGTACCATGCTATCTGTGTCCGCAAACCTAGGATTAACCTCCATGACATTCAAAATTAATATATAGCTTTATTTAATCAAGCCACAGGCGAAAGAATGTGCTCTTTGTACGTAACACTGCACACCGAATGATTGAACTGGAAAGAGATTTGTCACAAAAATTGGAATAATTAAATTAACTGTACTCGAACAATCCCAATATGCACAAATGAAAACAGAAGTTTGTCCTATCAGTAATATATTTTGAGGATGAAATATTGTGAAACTGAAACAAGAAAGCTGATTTCTGGTGCATGTCAACAGAGATATCACACACATCAGGAACAAAATACAGAAAATTGAAATTATGCATAATTCAAATATATATATATATATATATATATATAGTCGAAAGGATTTTAACAAAGAATGTCATATAAGTTAAAAGAATAATTATTATTTTAATAATATTCCTTCTGATCAGCCAGGGGTGTTTAAATTTATCAATAATTGTTTAATTACTTTTGTGGGAGGAAGTATCTTCCTGAGAATTCGCACTCTGTAATAAATAATTTTTTAATTAATCTTATTTTAATATAATAGATAACAGCTTTAAGTTTAAAAATGCAGAGTAGTTGACCAAAGGACTTAGAAAATTTAGCCTAATGGAAGGTGCTGAAAAAAAAATTGAATTTTTTGTACTCAATTAAGTGATAATTCCAGATATATTTGAATAACGGATATGGCATCACAGGTGCTTTTTATAGCAGCGACCAAAAGAGTATCTATAAAAGATGGCGACTACGCTAAGATCCAAATGTAGCCTTCTATAGATAAACATCGCACCGGTCGCAATAATATTTATTTCAATATAAGTTTTATTATGTACAGACCAGACCATAATATATTTTAGTTTTTTTACGCAAAAACATTTTTCAAAGTAATAAGTTTTATTAACCAAACAAAGTGTCTCATCTTGATGATCATTGTAAGAAAAAGTTAAGTGGAACTAGTCCAATTTAGAAGATTCATCATGAACAAAGTACACTAGAATTCTTTTGAGCTTCTAGTGGAAGAGCTTCAAGGGAAGTTTGAACCCAAAATAACAGAGCAAACGTCTGACATATTACATCAAAAAGATGGAAAACCAAATTCCATCTGAATTGTATGACAGACTGTGTGCCTAATGTATTGGACTTGATATCTCACTCAAGAAAAAATTAACAATATGTTTATAGCACAATTGCCTACAAGGTTAAGAACCACTTTAGACGGATGCGATACATTATAATTTAAGTGGCCAAGGAAGCTCAAGAGATTAATTATATAGTGTACCGACAACAAGAATCGAACGTGTATACAGTAACAGCAGACTCGTATCATGAGCAGTAAATCCAAATAATCTCAAAAAAGACTCTTTTATATAGAAAATGAACCAAGTAATCTACGACGAGATAGGTGTTTCGAGAAAAACAAGATAAAAATTAAAAAAAGGTTAGTTAGATTCTAGTGATTAATGGTCGAAGTCCAAGCACACGGGAGGCGAAGCGCATGATGGCGTTCAAGGAAAGCATTTCGCATCATAGGTATGCCAAATTTGAAAAATGTTGAGGCGAAGGGTGGAACATTCCGCGGTGTGTGGTTCCCTTGGAAAGGTAGCTCTCGTTTAGTATCTAGATGTAACTCTCCGGAAAACTAATTGAACCCCAATACTAGGACCCTTAGGGAGGGTTGCGCATGTAAGGCTCAAAGAAGTGCCTGTACGATGTGTCGTCAATTAGTTGAATTTACGTTTGAGAGCTTCATTGAAATATATGCGAACTGCTTTTGTCTGTTAGACTGTTGGATCTGGTTTTAAAGGAGATCCAAGGAGGTTACTGTCTATAACAGCAACAAGTTTGTTCATAATGAGTCTACCCCATTTACATACAATCCCAGAGCTAATTTAATGGTTGAAATGCTGCAAAGGGAACCAATGGCCGCATTATGATGAGCTGGAAGATCTCGTTGAATAGATGATTTGCTTATAGTTTCGTTCGAAATGCGAAACAGGTACAGAGCAAAGCAAGGTATTCTTATGTAAGATTATGTTTATGAAGAGCCATTGAGGTTACCATTAAATCTTCCTATAGACGCTAAAAATTGTCTCGATTGGGCCTCTAGTACTGTAGATTGGTTTGTATGAGCACTGAGGGATAAAATGAGTCACTTAGCTCCAACCATGACCAGAAGTTCAAGTTCGAAATACTATGTTATTTCAAACTTAAAGCTAGCATCACATATATGCAAGACCAAAGAGAACGGATGAAATTTTCTGACTCCTTTTGATAAGTGGCCATTAAATGTCAATCGTATGTCTGATAAAATGTATTCAAGAAAGTCAATGACACAGGAGTGCTTGTAGCACTTGAACGCAGCATTTAACAATTTACCTGGATGGAAAATTAGACTGAGGAGCAATAAATATCAAAGTACCAATTGTCTAAGGCGAGATTTGACAAAAAGTTGGAAGAAATGGAGTAAGATTCAAACAAACGTGAAAAGGGAGTAAAGCCTTAATCCAAGACAAGTGAAAAAAGAGACCGACACTATATGAAGATGAACCTTAGCGAAGTAGCAGATCAAAATGGCAAAACTCGTTCTGGAAGAATCGTCAAGAAACAAAAACATGATGACCCTTTAAGTATGAGCAAAGATCCTGAACTTTATGGTGTATGTAAAGATCGATAAAACCCCATATAATAATTTAAAAGAATATTATTTTGCATTTGAAGTTACTGGTTTTCATAAATGAAGTTATATTGTAACACGCGACTCCGCGTTACAACCCAACGATGTTCGATTTTGACAAATATAGTACTCTTTAAGGTTAAATAGTCTAACTCTGTTTTTACACAATATTTCTATTAACTGTGATTTTGGAAACAATCTCTGCTAGTTTCAAGCAGTTTTAATTGAGATTTCATGAACTGCAATTTTAATTGTAATTAGAAAATTTGCTTACGCGCGCGGTTTGAAATGGCTCCAATTTTGTCGCATTCTGATATTGAAAAAATTGTTATGGATCTCCAGAACTCAGTGAAGGTGTTGAAAGAAGACAACAACTATTTAAAAAATGAAGTGTCCATATTGAAGAATGAGGCTGTTGTGAGTGCGATAAAATTGGAACAGGCGGTTAAAAATAATGAGACTTTAAGCGTGCGTATAGTTGAACTGAATGAAGCGTTAAACATTAAGTTAGACAAAATACAAATTGATGTTCAGCCTTGGATTGAATTGGCTACTATAACAGTGGAAGGTGACACGCCTGTTAAAAATAAATAAACTGGCGAAGAAATATTGAATATATTGGCGAATGAAGTATCAGCGCGAAACAGCAAACAAGATCAACTAGTATTATTTAATCTTGATTAAAATGCTGAGGTAAATGATGTCCAGAAATCAAATGCGTTAATAAAAGATGAGACGCATGCGGATATTGCAAAATGCTTTAGGGTGGGTAAACGATCGGATCGTCCAAGGCCAGTTATTGTAAAATTATCACAACGCCCAACAAATATGCAGATTGAGTCCATCAACAAAAAGAAAGATGAGAGTCTGAGTTTTCGCATCATTTTTATTGGTCGGGACAAAACGTTTCTCCAACAAAAGTTGGCTAAAGCAAAAAAGTTAATAAACAACTAGGAACGGAAGCAGCCAACCCCTGATCAAGCAACCTCAGAACGCAACATCAAAAAACGATGTATCATTACTAAATGTTGTGGACAGCGGGGGGAGAAGAAGTATGGCCTCAAAACACGGGAAACGAGTAATAAAGAAGCCAACAAAGTTGAATCAGTAAAAGTCGATAATTGTTTAGATAAGTCGTGTTCTACATTTACTTTATTTTATGCTAACTTTCTGAGTGTTAGGAACAAAAACTTTTTGCTGTGTAATTTTATAATAAGTAATGATTTTGATTTTATAATATTATCTGAAACCTGGCTTAATAAGGATATTGAAAACCATGAATTTGATATTCCTCACTATTCTTTATTCAGAAAAGACAGATCGCTGGATAAAAGAGGTGGAGGAGTACTCATTTATAGTAAATCTGTATTAAAGGCGAAAATTTTGCATACTAGTGAAGATAATGCTATCATTGATTTTTTATCTATACAAATTGATAATCTGATCTTAACAGCGGTTTACAGACCGCCGTATGCTACTTTATTTGATGATCAAACATTTACCAATTCTTTTCAATCTATCTTTGACTGCCATGGCTATAATGTAGTGGTATGTGACTTTAATAAGTTACAGGACTGTGAAATAACCAATTTTTTTTCTAACCATGATCTCAAGCAGATTATAAATGAATCAACTAGAGGTTCGCAATGCTTAGATCATGTATACTTAGAAATTGAAACGGTGAAATCACACAGTTATGATGTTGTTAATTATTTCAAAGAATTGGATCACAAACAAATTATTTTACAATGGAACATCTTGAGTAGCAAAACACAGAAACTTAATTTTGAAAATGCACACGTGCACTGTTCCAGAATCAACTGGAATCTTTTTAGAGAATTAAGCATACTGATTGATTATGAAAGTTTTCATTTCTTGAACACTGACGAATTTGTTTCTTCTGTTTCATCGTTATTATCTATTTTATTTCAGGCATCTACGTTTACGGACATTATACCGAAACGAATTAATAGGAAATTGTGTAAACTACGAATTAAACGAGATAATATAATAAAGTGTAGTCTTATCAATAGTATTAAACAAATGAGGTTAGATCTCGATTGATAACGAAATTAATTCATCACTGCTGATAATTCGTCAAAGATCAGAACGAATTATTTTGGCCAAAATGAAGAGTAATCCTAGACTAGGATACAAACTCCTCACAGATTACAGTAAATATAAGGAAAAGTTAAAGCTTATATTACCTGTGGATAAAACTGAGTATGAATTTCTCTGTGAATTGGATGAAGTATTTGGCAATTTGATATGTTGTAACACGCGGCTCCGTGTTACAACCCAACGAAGGTCAATTTTTACAAACGCTGTGCTCTTTAAGATCAAATATTCTAACTCTGTCCTTAAACAATATTTCTCTTAGCTGTGATTTAAGGAACAATCTCTTTTAGTCTCAAGCAGTTTCAATCGATATTTATTGAACTGCAATTTTATTTGTAATTAATAGTGTTTTTATAAAATAGAGAGAACCGCGCGCGATCCGAGAGGATCACGCGGTGGACTACTGTGTTAGTGAGTTTATCGGATTATTCGTTTCTATGAAAATGATTGATTGTTTACTATAAAAAACATTTGTGTGTTGTTTGTCATTTAAATCTTTAAACGGTTTACACAAAACATTTTACTTTATGAACATAAATAATTTTACTAGGCTCATATTATCATGTATCTTTAATCGTTTGACTACTCATTACAATCCAGACATTTGTGTAAGAATAACTATTTGTGTGTAAAACATTTTCCTCTATAAACATAAATCATCTTACTATGTTCATATTGTCATGTATTTTTAATCGTTTGACTATTCTCACTGTGAATGGTGTTTAAGACCTATTTTTGCTTAAAATCTATTTTTACAGCTGACTAACATATATTCAATTTGAACTAACTGTGAATTACATTACTATTTGCAACTTTATATCTAATATACGTATGACCAGATGTTTTTGCCTTCTCACATAAATCATCCGAAAAAGATCAGAGACTGATTAGACGCTCGGGTAATAATAATAGCAACCATTGAGAAGTAGTAGGGGTACAAAGTCAGGAACGAGAAAGCGAGAGCGAAAAGTACCCCTACAATGTAATCCACAGAATGAAAGAAATTTCATGGAACTACCTGATCCTTTGGGAGACCAGGAACCAGGACTTGTTATTGACAGTGATGAATTGATAAAATTAATGTTAAAAATCAAATAAAAAAAACAAAAAGATCACCTTGGTATTTCGATTGATAATCTGATTCAATTACCCTTAACATTTAGGAATGTTCTCTGCAACTTTATAAATAGAATTTTGAAGAATGGGAAATTACCAATCGATATACTAACGATAGTAGCTAAACCGTTGCCAAAAGTAAGTAAGCCAACGTGCGCCAGTGATTATAGATTAATCTCTATTATCCTTTCGTTTTTGAAGATAATAAAACGATTGATACTAGATCATTTAGAACGTATGTTGCCGGCTGATTTTGATTTATGTCAGAATATAAAAATAGAAAAGAATATCTTTATTTGGATTCAAACCACACATGTTCCATCATCAAATATTTGCGGGCAAGCTATTCTCTTTTTCAAAAATTTAAAAAATTTACAATCAATTTGCCAAAGGGGCTTAGAGAAACGCCTCCAACTAAAATGTCTTTTAAATTTTTATCTACCGAACTAGAAAAAGTGTTTAATCCTGCTGATATTTTTAATTTTGATTATGATAATACTTTCTCATGGTTAAATAAAAGACAGGATTAATTGTTTTTCAGCAACATAATTTCTCGAGATTCTATCTTTAAATTTTGTATTATTAAAACTGAAATGTTATGCATTATATCATCTTGTTAATCAACAATACATACAATCAATTATTAGTCATGGTTCCCTTTTTTTACAAATGTTATACTCGAATTATAACTTAAATTTTTTTTGTAATTTTGATGAAGAATCTATCACTGTTTACAGCTGATCTTTCTGATGCTGATAAATTGTACAGTACAACTAATTGCACATATATATGTGATGTGATATCTTTTTATATTGTACATTTTCTAATTTTATTATTTGATGGAACATGTGTGGTTTGAATCCAAATAAAGATATTCTATTCTATTCTAAAAAAAATAATAATAAAATTAGAAAATGTACAATATAGAATAGAATAGAATAGAATATCTTTTTTAGAATAGAATATCTTTATTTGGATTCAAAACCAGCCACATATTCGCATGCAAATAAAAGATATCACATCACATATATATGAGCAATTAGTTGTACTGTACAATTTATCAGCATCAGAAAGTTCAGCTGTAAAGAAGTGATAGATTCTTCATCAAAATTAGAAAAATTTAAGGTATAATTCGAGTATAACAGTTTGTAAGAAAAAGGTAACCATGACTAATAATTGATTGTATGCATTGTTGATTAACAAGATGATATAATGCATAACATTTCAGTTTTAATAATACAAAACTTGAAGATAGAATCTCGAGAAGTTATGCTGCTGAAACACAATTAATCCTGTCTTTTATTTAACCATGAGAAAGTATTATCATAATCAAAATTTAAAATATCAGCAGGATTGAACACTTTTTCTGGTTCGGTAGATAAAAATTTAAGAGACATTTTAGATAGAGGCGTTTCTCTAATCCCCTTTGGCAATTGATTGTAAATTTTGAAAATATTTGAAAAAGAGAATAGCTTGCTTGCAACATTCCCCACCAATGGTGGAGATATTGCAAAATGACCAGATCTAGTTCCAATTTCAGGACTCTTTCTTATTGGATTCATATAGGCACCAGTCCACTGGTTCGAATGGGAAAAAATGTCAACATGGCTTTAAGAAAGATAGATCGACAACTACTAATATGCTTTCTATGTGGAAACATGTAATTACATTAGATGAGAATAAGTTAGATGCATTAATTGTATTTATAGATATCTCAAAAGCTTTTGACTCTATATCTTTTGATGCTATTTTGAATGCGATTAGTTTGTTAAATATTGATCCGAATATTTTTAGATTACTTAAATACTATCTATATAATCGAAGAATGAGTATTCAAGTAAACGATTTGATATCAAAATCGAAACGAGTAGCGAGTAGAGTTCCACAGGGATCAAGTTTGGGGCCAATTTTATTCAAAATCGTATTTGCACATTTGGAAACTAAGATACTTAACGGTCGAGTTTGCAAATTCACTGATGATTTAAAAATAATCTTCCCAATTGATCCAAAAAATGCCGAATTCTCCAAAGATAATGTGACATTAGATTTGTATGATTTGATTAGATATTTGATTACACTAGGGCTGAGAATGAACAATAAAAAGACGAGAGCTTTAAAAATAGGTAACAGAACAAACTTTTATTATGTTTATTTTCATGATGCTGTGATTAATGATGTATTTGAGATTAAGCTTATGCAAGAAATTAAGGATTTAGGCATAACTATTCAATGTACAGCTTCTGCTGAGAGACATATTGAAAGTATAGTAGGCAGTGCCAAGAAAAGATGGGCACTAATAAATCGAAATATCTTATCGAATGACATAAAACTTAAAATGTATATAATATGGATTAGACCGATACTAGAATATGCTGTCGCTACTTGGAATCCATTAAAAAAGGGTTTGTCCAATAAGATAGAAGCTGTACAAAGAAAAGTTGTGAAACAAATTAGTCCTATCTCCTGCACTATATACGCCTCTAGATTACAGTTTGTGTCATTGCAATCTTTGTGGTTTCGGAGGATGTGCTATTGCATAAAAGTTTTCCATTTGAACCAGTGGACTGGTGCCTATATGACTCCGATAAGAAAGAGTCATGAAGTTGGAACTAGATCTGGACAATTGGCAATATCTCCTCCTTTGGTGGGGAATGTTGCGAGCAAGTTATTCTCTTTTTCGAAAATCTACAAAATTTATAACCAATTGCCAAAGGGGCTTAGAGAAATGCCTCCATCTAAGATGTCTTTTAAATTTTTATCTACTGAACTAGAAAAAGTCTACAATCCTGCTGATATTTTTTTTATTTTGATTATGATAATACTTTCTCATGGTTGAATAAAAGACAAGGATAATTGTTATCGGAAACAGAATTTCTTGATTTTTTATTTCCAAGTTTTGTATTATTAAAATTGAAATGTTATGCATTATATCATAATGTTAGTCAACAATACATACAATCAATTGCTAGTCATGGTTCTCAATTTTTTGCATAATGTTACACTCGAATTATACCTTAATTGTTCCTAATTTGATGATGTATCTATTATTCTTTACAGCCGAACTTTCTGATATTGATATATTGTACAGTACAACTAGTGAGATATACTTATCTACATGAGACTAATTGCACAATATTATTGTGATGTGATAACTTTTTTAAATATATATTGTACATTTTCCAATTATATTATTTGATGGAACATGTGTGGTTTGAATCCAAATAAAGATATTCTATTCTATTCTATTATTATTATTATTATTATTATTAATACCAATCTTCCCCCAAACTGGCTTAACTCGACGATCTCTCCTATCCCAAAAATGGCACTGCGTTGATCCCCCATTACTATCGTCCCTTCTTTCAACAAAACTTCGACAGGGTCTTATACAGTATAATCTACCCCTTCATTAAGTCTCAGGAAAACTTCGATCTCCTCGATAATCAACATGGTTTCTTGAATGGCCGCTCTTCTTCAACCAACTTAGATAGTGTTCTCAATCATTGCTACTCCTCCTTCTCTAAAGGTCATGAATGCACTCTCCTATTCCTGGATATATACAGGCTTTTGATTTTCTGTCATTTTCAGCAACTGAATCCGACTTATGGAGAAGCGGTATTTGAGGCAACGTCCTCAATCTTATGAGTTACTATCTCCGAAACCGTTGGGCGACTGTAATATTCGGAAATAGTCACTCAAGGCCAGTTCTTATCCGATCTGGTGTTCCCCAGGGCTCCGTACTTGGTCCTATTCTCTTCAACCTTACGCTCGCGCAAGTACGGGTTGAAGACAACCCTTTCAAGCTGTTCAAATATGCGGATGACATGGTCATCGTATTCACAGTATCCAACCCCTCCTTACCCTTTATATCGGTGCTCTTATTCTCGATCTACTTGCAGCCCAGCAGAATCGGTCTCAAACTAAACCCCGCCAAGACTCGTCTAATGAAACTCTCCTAAGACACATTCTGCTATATCCCGGTTGCAAATTATCCCTTCGATATATAAATAATAGATCCGGCCAAACACCTAGGTATTCCTTTTTCAAAATTCTTAGACTTCTCCCCACACCTTAAGCACACTACTTCCAAGCTCTTCAAATAAGCCCGTCTGATCTGTTTCAAGACTAAAAACCCCATTCTCCAACTCACGCTATTCAAGGTCTACGTTCGGCCCCTCATTTTATACGCTAGCGAATTCTACTTTCCTCTCACTCTCGCCTCCTCGTATACCATCGAACAGATATCCTCCTTCCTACTTATATGCTTTCTATGTGGAAACATGTAATTACATTAGATGAGAATAAGTTAGATGCATTAATTGTATTTATAGATATCTCAAAAGCTTTTGACTCTATATCTTTTGATGCTATTTTGAATGCGATTAGTTTGTTGAATATTGATCCGAATATTTTTAGATTACTCAAATACTATCTATATAATCGAAGAATGAGTATTCAAGTAAACGATTTGATATCAAAATCGAAACGAGTAACGAGTAGAGTTCCACAGGGATCAAGTTTGGGGCCAATTTTATTTAAAATCGTATTTGCACATTTGGAAACTAAGATACTTAACGGTCGAGTTTGCAAATTCACTGATGATTTAAAAATAATCTTCCCAATTGATCCAAAAATGCCGAATTCTCCAAAGATAATGTGACATTAGATTTGTATGATTTGATTAGATATTTGATTACACTAGGGCTGAGAATGAACAATAAAAAGACGAGAGCTTTAAAAATAGGTAACAGAACAAACTTTTATTATGTTTATTTTCATGATGCTGTGATTAATGATGTATTTGAGATTAAGCTTATGCAAGAAATTAAGGATTTAGGCATAACTATTCAATGTACAGCTTCTGCTGAGAGACATATTGAAAGTATAGTAGGCAGTGCCAAGAAAAGATGGGCACTAATAAATCGAAATATCTTATCGAATGACATAAAACTTAAAATGTATATAATATGGATTAGACCGATACTAGAATATGCTGTCGCTATTTTTAATCCATTAAAAAAGGATTGTCCAATAAGATAGAAGCTGTACAAAGAAGAATTGTGAAACAAAATAGTCCTATCTCTTGCACTATATACACCTCTAGATTACAGTTTGTGTCATTGCAATCTTTGTGGTTTCGGAGGATGTGCTATTGCATAAAGGTTTTCCATTTGAACTAGTGGACTGGTGCCTATATGACTCCGATAAGAAAGAGACATGTAGTTGGAACTAGATCTGGACAATTGGCAATATCTCCTCCTTTGGTGGGGAATGTTGCGAGCAAGTTATTCTCTTTTTCGAAAATATACAAAATTTATAACCAATTGCCAAAGGGGCTTAGAGAAATGCCTCCATCTAAGATGTATTTTAAATTTTTATTTACTGAACCTGAAAAAGTCTACAATCCTGCTGAAATTTTTAATTTTTTTGATTATGATAATACTTTCTCATGGTTGAATAAAAGACAAGGATAATTGTTATCGGAAACAGAATTTCTTGAGGTTTTTTATTTCCAAGTTTTGTATTATTAAAATTGAAATGTTATGCATTATATCATAATGTTAGTCAACAATACATACAATCAATTGCTAGTCATGGTTCTCAATTTTTTGCATAATGTTACACTCGAATTATACCTTAATTGTTCCTACTTTGATGATGTATCTATTATTCTTTACAGCCGAACTTTCTGATATTGATATATTGTACAGTACAACTAGTAAGATATACTTATCTACAAGAGACTAATTGCACAATATTATGTGATGTGATAACTTTTTTAAATATTATATTGTACATTTTCCAATTATATTATTTGATGTAACATGTGTGGTTTGAATCCAAATAAAGATATTCTATTCTATTCTATTATTATTATTATTATTATTATTAATACCAATCTTCCCCCAAACTGGCTTAACTCGACGATCTCTCCTATCCCAAAAATGCCACTGCGTTGATCCCCCATTACTATCGTCCCTTCTTTCAACAAAACTTCGACAGGGTCTTATACAGTATAATCTACCCCTTCATTAAGTCTCAGGAAAACTTCGATCTCCTCGATAATCAACATGGTTTCTTGAATGGCCGCTCTTCTTCAACCAACTTAGATAGTGTTCTCAATCATTGCTACTCCTCCTTCTCTAAAGGTCATGAATGCACTCTCCTATTCCTGGATATATCCAGGCTTTTGATTTTCTGTCATTTTCAGCAACTGAATCCGACTTATTGAGAAGCGGTATTTGCGGCAACGTCCTCAATCTTATGAGTTACTATCTCCAAAACCGTTGTGCGACTGTAATATTCGGAAATAGTCACTCAAGGCCAGTTCTTATCCGATCTGGTGTTCCCCAGGGCTCCGTACTTGGTCCTATTCTCTTCAACCTTACGCTCGCGCAAGTATGGGTTGAAGACAACCCTTTCAAGCTGTTCAAATATGCGGATGACATGGTCATCGTATTCACAGTATCCAACCCCTCCTTACCCTTTATATCGGTGCTCTTATTCTCGATCTACTTGCAGCCCAGCAGAATCGTTCTCAAACTAAACCCCGCCAAGACTCGTCTAATGAAACTCTCCTAAGACACATTCTGCTATATCCCGGTTGCAAATTATCCCTTCGATATATAAATAATAGATCCGGCCAAACACCTAGGTATTCCTTTTTCAAAATTCTTAGACTTCTCCCCACACCTTAAGCACACTACTTCCAAGCTCTTCAAATAAGCCCGTCTGATCTGTTTCAAGACTAAAAACCCCATTCTCCAACTCACGCTATTCAAGGTCTACGTTCTGCCCCTCATTTCATACGCTAGCGAATTCTACTTTCCTCTCACTCTCGCCTCCTCGTATACCATCGAACAGATATCCTCCAGATTTCTAAAGCGAGTCTTCCACCAAAGCCAAAATTATCGGGAACGCCTACTCCTGGCAAATCTTCTACCGCTTTGGTTTACCCGTCACCTTCGAGTCATTTCTTTTATCCATAAGATCACAACTTGCTTACCACTGTCCAACTTTGCTCACCCAAGTCACCACTACGCCACACGTTCTAGCAACTCTTCTATCCAAACTAACCATAACCCCACCATATTTAAAAAAAATCTATCTCTTAGCCAAAGCCATTAGTGTCTTCCACGCTCTACCCACGGACATAAAGCTCCTACCCCAACACGAATTTAAAAAGGCGGCCCATAAGTACTTCTTCAACAAACTTCTTTTTGATACGACCGACTGGAAACGAAACTGGTTCCTTCTCAATCCATAATATTTCCTTCACCCCAGGCTATTCTCTTTACTGACTTCGGAGGGCGAAATCCCTCAGGCAGTCATCTAATTTTCCACTTTACCCCTCTGGTTTTAAATCTTTCATTCTCGACTCCCTGATACCACTTCTCAGCTCATTCTTTCACCCATCATATCTATATAGTGGACACTTTACTACGTTTTGCTCATCCAATCCTTTTCTTTCTTGTTTCAGCGGAAGACAGGAAACTCAAAAGCCCTGCCGATCCACCAACGGTTTGCATCGGACATCGACT
>JAQBSW010004949.1:0-62734 GCA_029291075.1 Eudiplozoon nipponicum | reverse complement strand
CTTCGAAAGCAGTAAATACCTTTTCATGTTCTTGGATAGGTATTTGGTGGTAACGCTTTTGAGATCCAAAGTGCTGAATATATGATATTTTGAAATGGTTTCAGCCATTTGGTCTATTTTCGGCAAAGGATATGCGTCTAAGAGTGTGAGTTTGTTGACCGTTTGACTGTAGTCCACAACCATACGTTTTTGTGATTCTCATTCGATACCACGAGAACTTGTGCTCTCCACGGGGATGTTGAAGGTTCGATAATGCCATCAGAAACTAATCTGTTTATTTCATCCCGGATAAATATTTCATCCATTCGATTGTACCTTCTTGATTTCGTAGCAATAGGCCTCCAGTTAGCAGTTAAATGGTGGAAAAGAGGCGGGGACGTAACAGATGCAGGTTTCAGTAAACAGACGGTGAATGACGATTTATGACCACCAAAAGAGATATTTACACTTTTATGCAATCCAAGGAAGTCATGACCGAGGAGTACGTCAGTACAAAGATCAGAAAGTATAGATAGCTTGATATTTTTATAAACACATGATTTGTATTGAATCGACACAAAACAATGGCCTTTGGTATGACTCGATAATGAGCTAGACGCCATGGTTATTGTTTCTCGTGAGGAGTGAATTTTCCAATTATTTTTCAAAACGAAGGCTTCTGAAACATAACTACAGGAACTGCCTGTATCAACGAGAGCATGACAATTTATGTTATTGACTTCTAGATTTATTACACATTTGGTGAGACAATCAGGAGCAGCAGCTAATACAGTTGCAGATATGGTAGGATGAAGCGTCGAAACCACTGGGCGGTGATTCTTAGAGCGACATACCTTTTGAAAATGTCCTTTGTTTCCGGACATTTCCATCTTAAATGATAATCGTACCCACAAAAGTCACATTTTTGTTTAACAGCAGCAACAAGATTATCTGTAGATTTATCGGAGGTTGATGAAGGACAGAGTGGCTGAACCGTTGCAGTGTGTGCAGAATTCAAACAGTTTTGATATGATAATGATTGCTTTTCCGCCATTTCGAGACCACGTGCTTGATCAAAAGCCGCTTGAAAATTAAGTGAGTTGTGTTCTAAGAGACGTTGTCTGATTGAATTGGACTGGATTCCATTAATGAAGGCATCGCGCAGAGCATCGTCTCGATTTTCCTCGGCTGTAGTTGGTTTGAAATTGCACTCCCTAGCTAACGATTTCAGAATCTGAACAAATTGATCCAATGTTTGTCCATTTTCTTGTTTAGTAGTCGCGAGTATATGACGAACAAAGACTTCATTTTTCGGTCTGACATAGAGATTCATTAGAGTTTTGATAGCATGAGCATTTGTATCACTGTCAACGATGTGTTCATATACGTTAGGAGAGACGTAGGAAATAAGAGTGTCTAATTTATCCGGATTCATGGATTCGACTGATTTTAGGAGGCCACAGAATGTACGATACCAATGATTCCATTGTTTCGTTGCATCTGGTGCACTAGGTTCAACATCAAATCTTTCTGGTCTGAGTAGGCGTTCCATAATTGGGTTATATGGTGAATAAATTGTTCTGAATCACAGTAACAAGCACAGAAAACGGGCAGAGTGAGTCGAAAAGTCAGAAGAAAGAGTTGCCTAAAATATTAGGCTTTATTCATCATATAATGCAGATATACATGCTAAAAGACAAGCAAAACATGTTAGTATACGAACGGTGTGAATATAAATGTGTGTACAAATAAACAATCATATCAAGATGTTGTATTGAAATGTGTATTTATATAATTAAACGAACATTGGTTGCGCGGGCGGTGATAACATTTACTATAATCAGACATGGCAGATACAGTTAAAATCAAATAAATCTAAATTAGGTAGTAAAAGACCCACTCGTCGACCTGGATGGGGTCGACGTGCGCATAATTTTTCTTGGCTGGAAACTGCGTTATATGGTATCGAGTCGAGCTCTGATGTCAATTCATTTTTATTTATTATTGTTGGAACCTCTTTAATTAGTTTGCGGCTTGGTTTCGATAAACTTGGAAGATTGGAAAGTGTCAACATGTCTAAATGACATTCTTACTATATTGTGCGACCGGTTTAAATAATCGAGATGGTGTTTATGTAAAATCTGGTTGATTAACATCTATGGCAACCTTTAGTCTTTTATATCACTTTAGCTACAATTAAAATTTTCGTAATATGTATGCTTTATTTCTGTTTTTATTCTCTAAATAATTAGTCAATCGGAACGAATAGTGACTCTTTTTCGAGTATGGGTGGCGCCATTCCCTGCCTATCAATGGATCTACATCGCGAGTTTGTGGCAGGCCTTCAGCAATATTTCAACGCCATGCTAGGTAGTCAGCTATTGTATAAATTTGAACGTCTTCAGTATGCAGACATCTTGAGGTGATTTCAAGATAAATGACTTTCTGAGCTGTATGGCCCTATTCACCTTTTGCGCATGTTTGGTAGGTTGCTTGTAACGAATTTCTTCTCTGACGTGATTTGCCTGTGTACAAGTTTAATTCTTTTGGTTTTACGTGTAGTCTTTATGCTCGTCATTTTTTTAATAGAATACTAGTGCGCGATCATTTTTAGATTATTAAAATTCTTTGTCAACTTATTCATTCAGTTTGGCCGTGAGCGAACCTTGTTTTACTAAACAAGGTTCTTGTCCGTGTTCATATTTAATCCCGATGAATTTCGATACTCTTATTCGACAGCTAATCACACAAAAAATATATATTTAAGCAAATGAGAATTCCTTTTAAACGGTTTTCTTTTAGTGTTGACATTTCACTACATAGGTGTGATTTGTGTTTGTGTCTGCGTCTATAATTGTCAAGCATTCCGTCAACTATAATTACATTAACGTTTACATCCATCTCAGTGGAACTACAGTGCCAGAATTTCAGTTTCCTTTTACTCGCTTCTGGCTACGTCTTGTTATTTTACATTTTAAATGACTTAATTTAGGATGACGTCAATGCTTATGAGGAGGCAGAGTAATACAAAATCTATATAAAAATACGAAGTTACTACGAGAAGAGTTTACCTAAAATTTTGTGTATTAATGATAAGCTTAATTAATGTATGAAGTTAAAATAAATAGAGATAAGGCAAAATTACATATGGTTAAAAGGATCATATTATTATAACCAGTTCATCAGTAAATGCTTTAATTTAATAGATACAAAAAGATTACAAGAGATTGAGGGAAACAATGTGAAGAATTGTAGTGAAAATGATCTTTAAATTGCTTGAGAAGATTTAAATTTTAAAAGTAATAATTTGAATTCAATATTCTTAATGTTTTGCTGGAGCTAGTTTCCACTCATGATTCATACAGTTGTTGCATATTAGCATTATTTATTGAAATGTTCCAGTCCCTTACCCTAGTCAGTAATCTTTCCAAAAAGAGGGAGAAAGTTTACCCATTAAACATATCCAGATTGTATGGAATTACTTGCAAAGAATGTAATCGCATATAAATGAGTTGAACCACGTACTCTATTAAAATAAGAAGACGGCAAAACAGAACTGAATCTAAGTACGGACATTTTAAAAGATTTTATCTTGCTCATCATTCAGTGACGACCGGACATGCAATAAGCTGGAGTGATTGTCGAAGCATATCGATATACAGTCCTATCAGATCGATTAGATTAATAGGAGAATTTATTGAAATTAAGTTAAAAGTTGACAGTATGTTAAACTTAACGCGAATTAATTATAAGGAGCGACAATTGAACTAATTCGTTTCGGACACTAGCTCCAGGAAATTATTAGAATATTTTGCTAATATAAGAATATATGTGACTATAAGTTTACTACATGTTAATCAATCTTATTCTTATTGACAGAGCCATTTATAATCATTTTATCCATTTTTATATTGCCTTATGGTATCTAGTAACTTAGAGGAAGTTAGAATTTGTCTTGCCTGAATGCTAACTTGGCAATAATGGTGTTGTGGAGAGGTTTAGTTTGTCTCATTGCTGTGAGTTATCCTGATAAATTTACTCATAATAACTAGGTATTTTATTTTCTCTCTGCCTCTCTCTCTCTCTCTCTCGTAAATCTCACTAATAATTTGTCTAAAATATTATTTCTGTTTTCATTTATATACTTTTTTCACTCCTTATGGTTATATGGCAGTGAAACATTAGTCACTTTTGACTTTTGTATGGCTGGGCATGATGATGATGATGATGATGATGATGATGACGATGATGATGTTGATGATGATGGTGCATTTGGTCTTGCCTAATAATTTAGTTAGTTATTATTAACACCGTGACTTAGAATATTTTTTCTGACATGATTTTCTTAGTCGTGCATAACATTTTATTTACTTTGCCTTTTTCATAATCATTGACATCACATTTAATTAGGCAATTTTACATTATACATCGAGTGTGAAGTGTGCAATGATCTCAGATTCGCGACATATATCGATTACTAATATATCCATGGTTCGTGCACGAACTTTTTGTGGTCCAGTAAGCTTTATTGTTCGCACATTAAATGCGCTGGCGTTAAAAGCTGACCGAGGTTTAAGGAGTGGTATTTTACTTGAAATATTTTCCATATTTGGCAATCCGACATTGGGTATGGTGATACGATCATGCCTATCATATTCAAGGCATCTAGAAGAGCGTTATTCTTGGATTAAGATGAGAAAGGAGGAGGAGAAGAGGCAGAATCAGAGATGAAGGCGTCTGCAGTGGTCTGATTCGCGTATCCACCCTGCAAGACTCATCAGAAAAGGCGAACGTTTTTATACTGCGTCACGGTCGATGCAGAATGTATAAGTTATAATTAGTATTATTCATGGATATATTTGGACTGTAGAAGACCAGTAGGCCGACGATTTTTAGTTGAGATGGCTTAAATTCGGAGATATCCTTTTCTTAGATAGTCTGCCAAACAAGGCTGATGAGCAATATCTTCCCAGATGTCAGAGACCACAGTTTCCTTCAACAGCAGAAACCGCCAATGCTTCAGCACTAAATGTAACTGCGTAGTTATTCAGAACTCGAAGAGGTGATAGTTGTGTCCCATTAAACCTAGCGAGATATCTAGTGGGGATGGCTTTAATTTGGAAACATCTTACTCTTAGATAGTACGCCAAACAAAACTGATAAGCACTATCTGCCCAGATGTTAGAGCCCAAGGTGTCCTTCAGCAGCCAAATCCTGCCATTCAAGATAAATATTTGAACCAAAGGTGTTGAAATCCTTATTTAATTTATTCGTGATAGTTACGAATTTCCATAGAAATTTTAATTTATGGTCTAATAATCTTCGGGTCCTAGCTAGTCTTTCGGGCGATACTTTTAAGAAACATGCCAATACCAACAGGATACGGTTGCTCTATCTTATTTTGAGCCTTGGGTTCGCTTTTACCACGCACATAGCAAACAGCATTTACTTGAAAATGGCGAAACGAGATAAAGGTATCGGATGCGAAGGGTAAGTTTCGCCTACTAATTGAAATTCGATAAGGTGTCTCACAATCAGATACTGAGGGCAGATGGTGTTCATTATCCTACGTTTTTCGTCATCATCATCATCATCATCATTTCCAGCCACACAAAAGTCAAGTGACTAATGTTTCACTGCCATATAACCATAAGGAGTGAAAAAAAGTATATAAGTGAATTTAGATAAATTATTATTGAGATTTACGAGAGAGGGAGAGGGGTAGAGAGAGAGGGAAAACCTTGCTATTATGAGTAAATTTATCAGGATAACTCACAGAAATGAGGCAAACTAAACCTCTCCACAACACCATTATGGCCAAGTTAGCATTCGGGCAAGGCGACATCAGCAACACAGCTTCCTTGCGGATTTCACCGTATCACGTCATAAACAAACCGAACCTCGCAGCTAACTTTGCCCTACTAAGAAAAGAAAGTTACGAAGATGATTCTACTATACATCTGCAGCAAGATCGCCACTGAGCTCGATTCGCTGCCATATCGCTAAGGGTTTCTAACCAAGAACTGTGATGTGCACGGGGACCCCATCCCGGCAGACGAGTGGATCCTATACTACCCAATTTGGATGTAAGTGACTTTAATTGTTTCTGCCATGTCAAAATCTACCCACCCTGTTTCTTACGCCAATTTGGTGCTGGATGAGAGAACAGAGTCCTATTGGGCAATCGGAATGAGGGCATACGCAAAATGTGACCGAGCCAACGAAGTTGATGGAGCCTTATTTGCATTTCTAAAGATGAGCACTTATTGTCAGATCCAAAAATACGTCTACGGATGTCAACGTTAGTTATTCGTCGTTGGTAACCAACATGTGCTATACTTCTCAAACAACGATGATCGAATGCTTGTAAGCGTCTCAGATCATCAACTCTAAGAGGCCAAGTTTCACTAGCGTATAGTAAGACTGCGCGTACAGATGCATTGTAAACACGACCTTTAAGGCAAAGTGAAATATTCGCGTTTCTCCATAAATGACGAAGGTTCGAGAAAGCTACTCTAGCTTTCGCGATCCGTATTCTCACCTCGTCGGACATATTGCCTACGTTATTGATAGAGCTCCCAAGATATGTAAACCTGTCGACTATGTCAAGATCTTCATTCTGCAGTCGCAACGTTGGAGTGAGTGGTGGGTGATCCTGTAACAGTATCTTACATTTAGAGGGTGCGAATTTCATACCGAAAGACGGAACAACGTTTGCTAATCTATTTAAGGTGGTCTGGGCAGCATGCTGATTGTCGAATAATAGTACGATATCGTCCGCATAGTCAAGATCGACTAGTTTATCTCCCGGGAGAACTTCAACTCCAGCGTCCTGAATGTGTGAGAGAGTGTTGTTCATAATAGCATCGATTACAAAATTAAACAAAAATGGGGAAAGTGGACAACCTTGACGAACACCACTGCTGGTTGTAAAGTTATGCGTTAATTCGTTGTAAACCTTAACGCGACCAGAAGTATTTGTGTAGAGAGCTCGTATAATATTAACAAATTTAGTGGGCACACCGCTTTTCGACAAGATATGGAATAAAACATTGCGATCCACCGAATCAAATGCACCCTTGAAGTCTAGAAAGACGACTATTGTGGGACGGTGATATAAATGTCTCTGTTCGAGAATTTGCCTTAACGTAAAAATATTATCTATACAACCTCGTCCTGCGCGGAATCCGGCCTGTTCTTCTCTTGTTTGTGATTCACGTGAAGCGCTAAGACAACGTAGGATAATCGAAGCAAATAACCTTGATACGACCGGAGTCAAACTTATACCACGATGGTTATCGCACGAATTACGATTGCCTTTTTTGAAGATGGGAATGATGGTCGACTCATTCCAGTCAAGTGGTACGGTTTCCTCATTCCATATAGTATGAAAAAGTTTGGTCAACGCTCCTGAAATTATATCGCCACCATCCTTAAACAATCCCGGAAGCAGATCATCGGGGCCGGCGGCTTTGCGGCGCTTAAGAGATAGGATTGCATCGCGTACTTCTAACTCGGATGGTTCTTCGGGACTAACATTCCACACTGTTGATGCAGACATGCTTTCGGGAAGCGGACACTGACGCGGGTGGCCAAGAAAATTGATCTCTAAAGTGTTCAGCCCACCTGTCAAGACGACTTATTTTATCGGTTATTAATTCGTTGTTACTATCATTTATAGTTTCGCTAACTTTTAACTTTCTCGGACCTGTTGTGCGTATAAGTTGGAACAAACAGCGACTGTTACCTGACGCGAAAGCTAATTCCATTTCTTCAGCCTTTCTGCTGCAAAAGTTTTCGAGATCGCCTTTTAGACTGCGTTTAAGTTGGCGTCTTATATTGCGACGGGTATTATTATGAGTCGAGCCAGGTGGAATTTGGCGCCTTATTTCGAGTATCTCCATAGATTTTACAGAGAGCCAGTGATTATTTCTACGGGGGCCTGCTATGCCACATACAGTAGTACCTGCATTGTGCATAGTGGAACTTATCTTGGACCAAAGTTTATTCGGATTTTCGCTATTCAGACCAGTTAGATTAGCCTTTAGAATATTTTCATAGTTTTGTCGGATGGACGGTTGTTCGAGTTTGCCTACATCAATTTGAGGTTTATTCTTAATTATTTTCCCGGAATATTTTAGAGCAAATCTACGTTTTTACGTTAACTGAAAGGATAACTTTTACCACAAATTATTCATTCATACTTCAAATAGGCGATACAGTGTTTCTTTAGATACCATACGTAATAATGAGTAAAACTACCAATAGTAAATTCATTAAAAACCAGTCCGTGTGAATTGTAGATCAAATTGGTTATCTGCTTAGTCTAATAGGATGTATAAGCAAAAGCGAACTTCTGAGAATGAAATATAAATTTGAATTTAATAGTACAATGCATTTTATGCATTACAGCAGAAGGACAATGCCGTGGGTTACTCTAAAGAAAGCAAAACCAGTTAACGTCTAGTGATCTATGCACCTCCGCATTTTTACGACAGAAATCGTTTAAAAGTTGTACAAGCACACAACATCTACAGGAATAGCTAGGCAGTGTCTTGCTGTGCGTTTGAAAAGAGCACACATCAAAATAGACACGGTGAATATTCAGCGAACTTTTGTTGTACTCGCATACCACCTAGGTCCAAGGATAGTTTATCCATCGGCCACTGGCTCTTACCTCAAGAGCTAGGAAGTATTTAAAGGCAGGTGAACTGCACATGCACGATGTTCATGTTGCTCGGCTAAAAGGGATCTGAATTGCTTCAGTAATGAACAATGCATCATTTGGACCTTTGCATAAAGTGCAAGACGTGTTATCGCTCACCGAATGCAAGCATTATTATGTCCACCTATGTTGGATGGTCCACGTACATGTATGTCGTCAGTGTTTATTATTAGCGTATCGTCTAGACGAGCCTTAATTATGCCTAATTCTGCAGTTAAATTATTCATTTGAGAAGTCAATGCCTGAATCAACGTTTCCAACCCATCAGAAGACATTTTAAATGTACCACAAATGCTTTAGTTTTACTCAATTATATATAGAATTTTGCTCGCACAACGAGCATCGATTTAATAAAACAAATTTACACAATAATTAATTTAGGTTCACTTCAGCTCGAAGTCTGCTTTTCTCATTGGGCTGACTGCTTCATTCTTATACGGGCGCTTCTGCGAGGAATTTCTGTTGAAATAATGTCTGCCCTAGATAAGACCCTTTGTTCATTATTTGTCTTAAAGGTGGCTATTGCCACATCTTCCCCCCTCAGGAATCGGCTTTCGCACTCTGCTTAAACGATCCAGTGCAACAGCTCGTGGTCCATCGGGCAGGCTAACAAAAACAGTATTGTGCTCTGAGTCCACCCTCTCCACGCGATACGGCCCATCATTGACAGCCTGCAGTGCCATGGGCTCGACCTTCGCTACCATGACATAGTCGCCGACCTTTAGGCGAGTGCGTGTCGGTTGCCTTGCATAGCCTTGTCGCTGTGTGGCGCCTACATATTCAGTTAACTGTTTTAGTCGTTCCTGAATATCCGCTATGGTGCAGCGCTCATGGGATCCTTGGATTACAGGTTCACCTGGCAGTCTTATGTGTCCTCCATAGACCATGGTCGTTGGAGCGAATCCTGTAGCTGTTGAGACTGTAAAGCGCATGGCCCGCTCGACCAAATATAATTTGTCTCTCTACGTTCCCGGGCTCTCGTGGCACCAACATCGCAGTATCTCTTTCATCGTCCTATGTGCGCGCTCAGCTGTCGCATTGGTTTGCGGGTGATAAGTGGCTGTGCGGGAATGCTTTATGTCAAGGTCTTTGCACCACTGATTAAATTCTTTCGACTCAAACTGTGCGCCTTGATCGGTAACAATAACTTGTGGTGCACCGAATCGACTGAGCCATCGCTCTTCTAAGCACGTTATAATCTTTTCTGTTGTGATCTTCTTCAGTGGTACAAACTCGACCCATCGGGTAAACTTATCGACCATGGAAAACACATAGGACACGCCGCCGCGAGCTACCGGCAGTGGACCTACCAGGTCGATATGCAGAAACTCGTTCCGTGCAGTGGCATTGAAAGCAATCGGGGTGACCTTTTCTCGTTTTTGTGGTTTACAACGTTGGCATGTAGTGCACTGTTGACAATAGCTACGAATTTCTTTGGACATGCCAGGCCAATACAATCGTGACTGCAATGTCTCAATGAGCCGCCCAGCGCCGGGATGTCCCAACGTTTCATGCCAAAAGGCCATTAATTCTGTTCTTATAGATTCTGGCACAAACCATTGCACTGTTTGTCCTTCTTTCCGCACCAACAGGCCGTTCTGTAGACTCAACGTTTTATATGGTGCAGACACCACTGTGCCGTTTTTTAATTGATTGACTATTTCCTGACATGTAGCATCTCTTCCCTGTTCTTCAGAGACTTTTATAAGCGGCGAAACCCGCACAGCGGAAATTCTGCTGAGCGCATCGGCCGCCGCATTCTCGATTCCTGCTCTATGATGAATTGATATATCGTACTCTTCTAGTTCTTCAATGGCTCGATGTACACGTTTCTTCTCAATACATAGTGATCTCCAATGCACTAGCGCTTTGTGGTCGGTAAAGACGTCCACGTGTCCCCCGATGACAAAATATCTAAACTTCCGCAGCGCCCATTGTACGGCAAGTAATTCCTTTTCTGTGACGGTATAGTTCTGTTCCGCCTTAGTGAGTGTGCGACTTATATATTGCACAGGACGTCCGTCAGCTTGTAACACCGCTCCTATCCCAATATCTGACGCGTCTGTAACAATTGACATATTACCTACCGGGAAAGTCAAAATCGTTGCATCTATTAATTTCTGCTTGCATAGCACAAACGCTTGTTGAGCCTCCTCCGTCCAACGAAATGGTATCTTGGCACTAGTTAACTGAGATAAGGGCTGTTGCGTAACCGCCATCCCTGCGAGGTATGGTCTATAGAAATTCACCATACCAATAAACCGGCGCAATTGTTTTCTAGTAGTAGGCACCGGATAATCCCTGATAGGTTGTACATTCGAATCTAACGGCATGCATCCGTCCGCTGAGACTAAGTGCCCCAAGAACCGCACTTCTTGACCTATCTGTACCTTTTCTGGATTAAAATGTAATCGCCATTCTACAGCTTTGGCCAACATCTTCTGCAGCCTCACACGTAATTCGTGTTCAGTAGTGGCCCATATAATAACATCGTCTACGTAAGCTGTTGTACAAGTTAAGTCAGACACGAACGAGTACATCATTCTTTGGAACACTTTCGGTGTGCTTTTAAGGCCAAATGGTACCCGGGTGAATTGGAAATGACCTTGGGGTACTTGTACCGCTAACTTCCATCGGTCTTCGGACCGCACGCCTATTTGCCAAAATCCCTGTTTAAGATCAAGCACGGCGAACCATTTGCCTCCCGCTAGCTGTAAGAACAGATCACGGGTCCGGTTTAGTTACTGAGTTCAATTGCCTAAAATCAGCCGCCGGTCGGAGCGAACCATCCTTTTTCGTAACATAAACCATCGGAGCACGAAAAACAGACGATGACGGTTCAAGAACGCCGGCTTCTATCATTTCTTGGGTTGCTCGAGTCGCTGCTGCTAATTTCTTTGGAGGAGCACCATATACTTTTGGTGGTTCGTAACCTTCATTTAGTTCTAGCCATAGCTTAAACTGGTCGACCGTCGGCCCTGGACGCTCGCTACAATCAGGCAGTTAGAATATAATGTTATATTGGGGTTGAAGATTCTTCCACCACCCAGGCAGACAACTGGTCTCCTCCTGCATCTTAGGGGTACATATAGACTTTATTGAACTTATTCCCTCAGGCCGCGATAGGCATACACGTTTATTTTGACAGTCTATCGTCTTAACCCATTTTCTAATGAAATCAAGTCCCAATAAGGGCGTTTGCGTATTCGAAACAACAAAAGACATATGATAGACATTTTCATTTATTAACAACTTCGTGTCCCACTCGCCCACAGCCACCATCGATGCGCCCGATGCCTGACATAAACTTGCTTTCGTAGGTTTTACATTGTTCAATGGCCAAGTCAATGGTAGTACCGACACATCAGCTCCAGTATCCAATTGCATTATTACTGGCTGTCCGTTGAAGAGTTCTAAAAATTTAACTTTAATGAAAATTCTTACATTTGGCAATGTTTCCCACACTTCCTTTTCTTCAAAGGCCATCTGGTTCGGACCACTTTTTTGTTTGTTCTGCTGGTCTTCATTCGATCTACCCGTCGGAGCCACCAAAGGATTAATATTTGTGCCCTGCTCTCTCCCACCTTTATTTGTGAGATTGTGCACCCTGTTACCCCACTGCACTGGCCGTTCTCGAGGAGCAGTACATGGGTTTTGCTGACGCTTATACGTCGTATTCGTCGGAGCTGGAGTCCTTATATACTGACTTTGCTTCCAGGCCACTGGCTGTTGCCTTCTGTCGCGGAACTGCTTATTATGCCGCGAAGAATTCCAATACGGTATGTCGCTCCTGTCAGATGTCGTAACTGGACCCATGCGTGGAGATGCAGCTGCCACTTTGTTTGTCATTATGGCCGAACTTTGAAGAGCCTGAAGTCTCTCTTCAAGGCCTCCCTTGGCGCTGGATATTTCACCGTATCTGGTAGGATCCAGCAGCATGAACATGATGGCCTCATGTGGTTGCAAGCCGGGTAAAGACTCGGTAAGCTTCGAGAACCACCGCTTGATACGTGCCATGGTATCCATGGGCATCTCACCCATTAATGGCTTCAGGCTGTATAATTCTAAGAACACTTCCTGAGGCCTGGCCCGGAAATGATCCAACACGCGTCTTTTGTATTCTTCATACGTGAGGTCAACCGGCAATTCCAATTGGACTGCTACTGTCCGGTCCACTAATTCCTGGACAGCTACACGCACAATAGGTGCTTCCAATGTAAATTCTTGGGCTCGAACTGATGCTTCAAATTTTTCGAACCACAACTGTGGCCTTTCCACATCTAGTGGTGCCAACATCGGCTTAAACTCTGATGACGGTCTGAAATAACTCGTCGATTCGGCTGAAAACGCCGGCATATTTCCTCCTGATTCCTCTTCGGCGCGGTCGCCATTGTTATGTCCACCTATGTTGGATGGTCCACGTACATGTATGTCGTCAGTGTTTATTATTAGCGTATCGTCTAGACGAGCCTTAATTATGCCTAATTCTGCAGTTAAATTATTCATTTGAGAAGTCAATGCCTGAATCAACGTTTCCAACCCATCAGAAGACATTTTAAATGTACCACAAATGCTTTATTTTTACTCAATTATATATAGAATTTTGCTCGCACAACGAGCATCGATTTAATAAAACAAATTTACACATTAATTAATTTATGTTCACTTCAGCTCGAAGTCTGCTTTTCTCATTGGGCTGACTGCTTCATTCTTATACGGGCGCTTCTGCGAGGAATTTCTGTTGAAATAATGTCTGCCCTAGATAAGACCCTTTGTTCATTATTTGTCTTAAAGGTGGCTATTGCCACAAGCATGATCCAGCAAAGAATGCCACTGCCTTTCGGGTATCTTGTGTTGTTGAAAGCGGCTTTGTTTCATTGAAGAAGTAAAAACTCTCGACTAACCTACGTCTTGGCACAAAATAGCAGCTGGAACGCTATGATAGCATGTTTTCTTTGGGGAATGAGATGTATAGAAAAAATGTTTGTATCTTATCACACTTACGAGTTACAACACAGGTATCAACGATAACCAATTGACGCTTTCCTAGGCAACTTAGCTGCTTCCAGACCAGTGGCGCGCTAAATTTTATAACATTTAATTTTTAAATTTGGCATCCCGGCTAATTGAAGTCTGGTATTTTATGTCAAGGTCTTTGAACCACTGATTAAATTCTTTCGATTCAAACTGTGCGCCTTGATCGGTAACAATAACTTGTTGTTGACAAGTTGTCTTGTAATCGAATTATTAATGTTCATTCTTAATGTTTTGTGGGTTTTAGACAAAGATTAGTAATTTTATCCCATTTAGGATTTTGATGCAGACTTTCATGTGGTTACTATAACACTCCTCAAAGTGGAGCTAAGTTGTGAATGCTGGTTTGCTGAAATTTAAGGCAATGATGTTGTTGCGCTAGCGGAAGAAAAGATTAGTTTCAAGGAACCATGAACTGCATTATTAAGCGTCAATCCGGCACGACCTGATGCTAAATGCGCCCGAACGACCTTTATGAATTTTTTGAAACAATATATTTACACAAACATCAAAATAAAAAAAACTTTTATTATTAATACAGTGACCGAACTCGTTTTTTTTCAAAACCAACAGCAGTGCTTGTGTGGAGAGCGTGTATATTATTAAAAAATTGGTTAGTACACCACTTTTTAATAGAATATCGAACAGAACATTGCGATCCATCGAGTCAAATTTTCCATTGAGGTCTATAAAGATGGCTAATGTGGGAAAGCATTATGCAGGTTGCTATTGAAGTTCTTTTCTTAAGGTAAAAATCTTAGATATACAAACTCTTTTTAGCCGGAATCCCTTTTGTTCTTCACACAAAAACTCCAGTGGATTGAAGTCAGGCTTGTATCACGATGGTTGTGGCACGAATTAGAAGATAGGAATGAGAGTCGATGGACTCGAAACATGCGCCGCGATCTCCACATTCAAAATAATACGAAAAAGCTTAGTCAATACTACCATCTTTAAATAAGGATGGATGCGGTTAAGCCATGCTATTATTTCGTTTATTTCTCTTGGATTATTATAATAAATCAGCTAGTTAAAGTAGTGCTTAATTTACTTTAGGTGTAATATGATTAAAAACAATCGACTTATTTTTTGGTCATAAAATGTTTTCGTTATAGTGAAATTACGCGAAATGGTTTCTCACACAAAAGTCGATCTGAACAGTTTGGCGAAACTGGAACTCCTTCTTGAAGAACTATTTGGGTAAGCAATCTATACGTGCATATATCCAGTCTTGCATTATATATATATATATATATATATATATATCCGTTGGTGTATATATTCCTATATATATGTATGGACGTAGGTACGTGTGTATTTATCTATGTATATATACATATATGTATGTACGTATGTATTTATCTATGTATATATACATACATATATGTATATATGTATTTATGTATGTATGTATGTATGTATGTATGTATGTATGTATGTATGTATGTATGTATGTATGTATGTATGTATGTATGTATGTATGTATGTATATGTATGTATGATGTATGTATGTATGTATGTATGTATGTATGTATGTATGTATGTATGTATGTATGATGTATGTATGTATGTATGTATGTATGTATGTATGTATATATTTATATGTGTTTATAAATTTAGAGCGTATACGTATATATATATATATATATATATATATATATATGTATATATATATACTTTAATTTATGCGTCTATGCACATGTGTATACGCAAATCTGTCATTAAAATTGAATTTATGCATTTCTTCAACAAATTTTACTAGCATTCTATAAAGCCAGGCGCGGCAGGCAAAGCTAGGTGACAGAAACCTAATCTGATCATGATCCCATTCCTACTAAAATAGCAAAGAAATTTGTCAAAGACACAGCCCTCAATATTGAGTCTAGAGACGAGACTACAGGCTGTAAGATTCAGGCCTGCGATATTGGACATGGATAATTGTTGGTGCCAACTCGAAGGAAGACTAAAAAAGGCGTTGATAACTGAAATCCTCCCATCGGAAAGCAAACAGTGCGTAATACACATGCCTGTTTCGACAGAATGAGGTATTGTAAATGACCTTGCTTACCTACACCAGCATTCACAAAGTTATCTCCATAATATTGGCACATAGCACAAAGCTTAATATGCACAGTGGACTTTCAGCTGCTCTTTCTTATGTTCATCCGTCGTATAAGCTTAAGGATATTCTATTTTTTGTAAACTGAGAACTGTACCCTTTCTTCCATAGCTGTAAAAATACATAAGCGCGACATTCACATTGATAGACTTCAGAAAACTAAAATGTACTCTTTTATGCTTGTCATTTGAGCTCAGTGTGACCGAAGGCGCGCTCCTCCATACGTCCCTATGTATAAGCGACCAAACCAAGAATTGTGTGACCGTAATTCTAACCAGTCTTGTCTAAAAGACCTTACCTGGAAGGAGAGCTATAAATTGCCGTTTGTCCTATACAGGATTCTGGTTATGCAATCTGGTCCTCGAACTCTCACGTAAGGAGGAATAATTTTAAAATTTATCATTAATGGCTTCTAGCCTTAAGCGGCTTTCGGATAACTTAATGATTGTCGGTGATTTCAACGCCAAGCTAGATAATGGCTGTGGGGGGCAGTGACGCTGCAAACAGATGGACCACGGAAAGACATCTATGATAAAGACATCGGGCTCTCCAATCTTGTCTTTGACATCAAGATGGCTGTAGGGAACACCAATGGAATCTTGCCACGATGCGTAACGATGCTACATATGCAGATGAAACGATGTGATACATTTGCATTCCAGTCAACCCTATTTGGGAAGCAAAGGAAGGTTACTCTCTGTTCTAGACGCAAAAGCGTACCATGGGTGTTGAGATGGTTTAATAATAGATTTGATTTGTCCTTTGGCTGCAAAAATTCCCTAAAAATTCTACTGCATGCAGTCGTCCGTATTTCTTTACAATATTATTGCGCTTAGATGAAATAAAGAAGTAAAGCAAGTTTACAGCCGTCCACACATCTGCTGAGCACCAGCAATTATGAAAAAAGATAAAGCTAGCCTTGTCTTGTCTACCAACAAATAAGCTTAAGCACATGTTTAATCTATCTAAAAAAATACAGACACATTTATCAACACGTGGTAACTGCTGCATTACTAAAGGATTATTCCAACAAGAATCGTAAACTTCTTAAATAGTTTGCTAGCCATCACATAGCGGATGAGGATCAACATTGACAGGATGTTGCCGATGTGTTTGAAGCAGTGTTAGAACGTATGTTTAAATCTAACGTTTTAGCAGACATTCTTTTGTCAAGAAAGTATTAACGGCACAGGATACTTAGGCGCAACTAATCAATCATTTTCAACATCTCTTTCAGCTATCACGTATTTAAAATAGTGTGGTCCCTCAAATTTATTATAAAATTGATACAAGAACCACGAGATTTGATTAAGTGACAAAAACTTGTCATATAACGAGGTAACACACGGCCTATGAAATTGCTTACCCCTATTCGGACCCACATAAGTAAGGAGGAATTAAAGTTGACAATGAGTCGTCTTAGCATACTTTCGATACTTCCACATCATATATGGGCACTACTATTATCCTACGAAGAATGTTAATAGCAAAAGTAGTGTACTTGGCCGAACCATACAGGCTTTTGATCAGAATGAATGATGTGAACCAAATGCATGCACCATCACACTTGTGTGATAAGCATTTTCCGACTAATCGATTTCTTTCGATTTTAGTGCTCGTGAGTTTGTATGAAAAGCTATGTTTAACGATAAAAACCGGGACAAAACATTTCGGCTGTGCTGACTCATTGACGTCTTATCACATTAGTAACGGTCATTGTGAATTTTTTCTGTTGGCTCCGGCGCTCTATACCAATCATTATCATCATTTACAGCCACACAAAAGTCAAGTGACTAATGTTTCACTGCCATATAACCATAAGGAGTGAAAAAAAAGTATATAAGTGAATTTAGATAAATTATTATTGAGATTTAAGAGAGAGGGAGAGGGGTAGAGAGAGAAGGAAAACCTTGCTACTATGAGTAAATTTATCAAGATAACTCACAGAAATGAGGCAAACTAAACCTCTCCACAACACCATTATGGCCAAATTAGCATTCGGGCAAGGCAACATCAGCAACACAGCTTCCTTGCGGATTTCACCGTATCACGTCATAAACAAACCGAACCTCGCAGCTAACTTTTCCCTACTAAGAAAAGAAAGTTACGAAGATGATTCTACTATACATATGCAACAAGATCGCCACTGAGCTCGATTCGCTGCCATATCGCTAATGGTTTCTAACCAAGAACTGTGATGTGCACGAGGACCCCATCCTGGCAGACGTGTGGATCCTATACTACCCAATTTGGATGTAAGTGACTTTAATTGTTTCTGCCATGTCAAAATCTGCAAACCTTGTTTCTTACGCCAATATGGTGCTGGATGAGAGAACAGAGCTCTATTGGGCAATCGGAATGAGAGCATACGCAAAACGTGACCGAGCCAACGAAGTTGATGGAGCCTTATTTTCTTTTCTAATGACGAGCACTTATTGTCAGATCCAAAAATACGTCTACGGATGTCAACGTTAGTTATTCGTTGTTGGTAACCAACATGTGCTATGCCTGTAAGCGTCTCAGATCATCAACTCTAAGAGGCCAAGTTTCACTAGCGTATAGTAAGACTGCACGTACAGATGCATTGTAAACACGACCTTTAAGGCAAATTGAAATATTCGCGTTTCTCCATAAATGACCAAGGTTCGAGAAAGCTACTCTAGCTTTCGCGATCCGTATTCTCACCTCGTCGGACATATTGCCTACGTTATTGATGGAGCTCCCAAGGTATGTAAACCTGTCGACTATGTCAAGATCTTCATTCTGCAGTCGCAACGTTGGAGTGAGTGGTGGGTTATCCTGTAACAGTATCTTACATTTAGAGGGTGCGAATTTCATACCGAAAGACGGAACAACGTCTGTGAATCTATTTAAGGTGGTCTGGGCAGCATGCTGATTGTCAAATAATAGTACGATATCGTCCACATAGTCAAGATCGACTAGTTTATCTTCCGGGAGATCTTCAACAAAAGCGTCCTGAATGTGTGAAAGAATGTTATTCATAATAGCATCGATTACAAAATTAAACAAAAATGGGGAAAGTGGACAACCTTGACGAACATCACTGCTGGTTGTAAAGTTATGCGTTAATTCATTGTAGACCTTAACGCGACCAGAAGTATTTTTGTAGAGAGCTCGTATAATATTAACAAATTTTGTGGGCACACCGCTTTTCGACAAGATATGGAATAAAACATTGCGATCCACCGAATCAAATGCCCCCTTGAAGTCTAGAAAGACGACTATTGTGGGACGGTGATATAAATGTCTCTGTTCGAGAACTTGCCTTAACGTAATAATATTATCTATACAACCTCGTCCTGCGCGGAATCCGGCCTGTTCTTCTCTTGTTTTTGATTCACGTGAAACGGTAAGACGACATAGGATAATCGAAGCAAATAACCTTGATACGACCGGAGTCAAACTTATACCACGATGGTTATCGCACGAATAACGATTGCCTTTTTTGAAGATGGAATGATGGTCGACTCATTCTAGTCAAGTGGTACGGTTTCCTCATTCCATATAGTATGAAAAAGTTTGGTCAACGCTCCTGAAATTATATCGCCACCATCCTTAAACAATCCTGGAAGCAGATCATCGGGACCGGCGGCTTTGCGGCGCTTAAGAGATAGGATTGCATCGCGTACTTCTAACTCCGATAGTTCTTCGGGACTAACATTCCACACTGTTGATGCAGACATGCTTTCGGGAATCGGAACTGACGCGGGCGGCCAAGAAAATTGATCTCTAAAGTGTTCAGCCCACCTGCCAAGACGACTTATTTTATCGGTTATTAATTCGTTGTTACTATCATTTATAGTTTCGCTAACTTTTAACTTTCTCGGACCTGTTTTGCGTATAAGTTGGAACAAACAGCGACTGTTACCTGACGCGAAAGCTATTTCCATTTCTTCAGCCTTTCTGCTCCAAAAGTTTTCGAGATCGCCTTTTAGACTGCGCTTAAGTTGGTGTGTTATATTGCGACGGGTATTATTATGAGTCGTGCCAGGTGGAATTTGGCGCCTTATTTCGAGTATCTCCATAGATTTTACAGAGAGCTAGTGATTATTTCTACGGGGGCCTGCTATGCCACATACAGTAGTACCTGCATTGTGCAAAGTGGAACTTATCTTGGACCAAAGTATATTCGGATTTTCGCTATTCAGACCAGTTAGATTAGCCTTAAGAATATTTTCATAGTTTTGTCGGATGGACAGTTGTTCGAGTTTGCCTACATCAATTTTGGGTTTATTCTTAATTATTTTCCCGGAAAATTTTAGAGTAAATCTACAACGGATAAGTGCATGGTCGGAGTCGACATAATTGTTAAAAAAGAGCGACAATCCTGGATGCAACCACGCCATCTATAACTAATTGCTACATGATCTATTTGAATCCACCGTTGTCCGGGTGCTGGAGGACGCCATGTAGCACAACGTTTAACACTACGTCTGAAATTTGTACTACTTAAATATAGTCTATGTTCAGAGCAGCTATCCAAAAGCCGTTCACCATTATCATTGCGAGTCGAGCTTAGAGTGTATCTTCCACCTAAATGAAATTCTGTGTTACTTAAGCGCCCAACTTGAGCATTCATATCACCCATAACCAGGACTATATCCGAACTTCGTGCTTTACTTAGTAAGGAGCTTAATTCGGAGTAAAAAGCGTCCTTGCTTTCTTCTGTGCTGCAATCGGTAGGAGCATATGAAGATACAACGAATAGGCAACGATGATAACGGTTTTTTGCTTTGATTTTATAGATGTATTTAAACGTGCCGCACACAATCGACTATTTAAAGGGATCCATTCAATTAAGCAAGCTTCAGCTCGCGCGCTAAGGGCAATACCAACGCCCCATTTACCGGCTTGAGAGGACTCTGTGGAACCAGATGTTCGAAGCCAATAACGCGTAGATAGGGATGGTGCAACTAGTTCTGTAATACACGTAGGATCCTGTATTCTGGTTTCAGATACACAACATATGTCGATTTCTAATTTATCCAACGTACGAGCAAGAGATTCTTGCTGTCCAAGTTGTTTTAATGTTCGCACATTAAATGTGCCTACGTTAAAACCTAACTTAGGTTTAATGAATGGTCGTCTACAAGAACCATTTTCGATATTTGGCAACCTAGTATTGGGCTCAGTGTTATGATCTAAACCAGCCATATTTATAGTATCTAAAAGAGAGTTATTGTAAGATTGAGAAGAGGAAGGGGAAGGAAAGGACGCAGAATCGAATATAGAGTTGGAGTTGCCTGCAGTAGCCTGTTTTCGCTTATCCACCCTGCACGGCTCAGCAGATAAGGCGACCCTTTTTATACTGCGCGACGGCCGATGCAGTATGTAATTATTGTAAGTTGTACTTGTCATGGTTATATGTGGACTGTAAAAGAACACTAGGTCGCCCATTCCTAGTGATGGCTTTTATTCTGAGTTTTCCTTCTCCTAGATAGTCTGCCAACCAAAGCTGATGAGCACTATCTGCCCAGATGCCAGTGGCCAGAGTTTCCTTCAGCAGCCGAAACTTGCCCTTCTCGTCTGAAACGCTTGTTCTCATTCGGTCACTACACATTTAACAAAAGTTACAGTGCAGTTAGACCAAACTCGAGGCTTCACATGAAACGGGATGATGGCTGTCCCTTTATGGCCCGGCAAGGTTCATGTTACCAATCCCGAGTCGACTAGCTTGAGCCCGCCGGTCGTCAAGCCGGAATTTCTATGGCTACGGGCCATATGTGCTAAATGGATAGTGATGAATTATGAAGAAGCCTTTTAGACGCGAAAGTCACTTTTTTTCCGCCAGAATAGTTTAGCCATTGGCACCTCAAAATCTGGTTGTTATCATCAGTTTTATTAGAAGACCACCAACGAATATGAAATGTGAAGCAAAGCTAACAATCTCTACTAGGAACTGGCGAAGTAGTGTTCATTTACAGCCCTCATGTAACGAATAGCTTTCTTTGTTATGTGTCTATGTATTGCTGTCTATCAAATATCCATCACATAACTCAAGTGTGCGAGGGAGTGTATGCATTTTAAATACGCTTCATATACCCGATCGAGGCGTGGCATAAATTCACCTGGTTCGCTTCTTTCGCATTTCTGAGATTGTTCTGATAATAATAATAATAATGGCAGTACATCATAGGAAATACTGATGTCACGCAATTGAACGTAAATGTTGAGGGCCGCAGGTAGCAGATTTTTAGACCGATTCTTGTGGCCTAAAGACTGGTCCGCTATTGACTGAACCAGTATAAATAGGCGTGGTGCGCTCACGTTCTGGATAAAGGAGAATCATTTTTCTCTTTGCTAGAATGTGGTCGATCTAATTGCGATGAAATGTCAACGTCCTGACCACATGGATTCTGTGGCTACGACTCGTAATATGATGCCCTCATTGGAAATGCAAAGTGCGGCTAATCACTATCAGGTTAAAGCTAAAGACAAGATTGCAGAGCATGATAAGCTTGTCACTACTTCTTTCTGCTAAGGTACATTTTTTAAAGTTCAGTTGTAAGCACAGTCCGGGCGTTGGTGTGGCGTTGCAATCAGAGACGATGACTAGGATGACCGAACCCCGTTTAAAGCCAAAGTAGACATCTGAAAGCCTTTCAAAGAAATAATTATTTTCAGTGGCTAAGTGATTGATGGTTGATAGTGCTCGACTGCCAGAAACAGATTGCCTTAGCGAACCTGGCATGAGCCAAACGATTGTCAATAGCTTTACAGTCAGTTAAGGTTTATTCTGCAACACCGGATAGCAGAAAGGCAACACCATATCTAGCTAGATCAGTCTAGAATTAAGTCGAGCGAAACGTTTTTTCTGTTTGTTAGGTCCATTTGAGACACCTTAGGAGGTACTAGATGCGATACCAGGAGACATTCACCCCTTTTATTAGTATATTCGCGCTACGTATAGGCCAGCAGATGGACTTTGTCGGAGGCTATTGCAGGTGCTTCATATAAGTGTTTTGGTGGTATGAGGAAATCAACTCGAACACCGACCCACGTCTGCAACAATATTGCGACCACTGCGTATATGGTAAATCGGTCATTTTTAATAACAATGCCATAAAAGAGTATTCTTGTATGAGAGAGGTAGGTGCGTTGCAATTTCATTTGACCAAAATTAATTTTCTGCTGTGTGTTTTGCCAGTGTTTTTGCACACATTTTTCACACACTCACGGGATATCTACTAAGATATCCAACGCGTATTTGCACATTTAAAATATCTATTTAAGTCTTTTTTGCTTAATTTTGCCAGTGGACATTCTTTTATTAATCTGCATTTTCTAACGGTTATTATAATAATTTAGCTTTAACAGTCAAAATAAATGTTTTGCCAGTTGCGATAATGTAACCACAAATTTCAAACTGTTACTTGCGCCGACGTGCGTTAATATTAGTGTCCAATCACTTTGAAATTTAAATTGCAAGTATGTATTAGGTGTTGCGAACCCAGTAACAAATTAGTTCAGTTGTGACCAGAAGGATAAACCAAAGGCAGCATGAACGGAAAGTATAATCTTAACTGAGCTAATTTCTTACTAAGTTCGCAACACCTAATACATACTTGCATATATATTAGTTCTCCGCAACAAACAGTATTTAACTGAAATTTAAGTTGTTGGAGCGGTTTTTCTCTTATGAAAAGACTACCCTTTCTGCTTGAATTTTGCAACTTTGCTGTTTTTATTGCATTCTCCATTTGATGATGCTTATCACCACTTTATTAGCAGACACAAAAGCCTTTATTTTATGTTTTTGATATTTTCCCGATAGAAATTGTGCCAAAAAATTAAAACTATTGAAGTAGCATTGCGGAAAGTAAAGCGTTTTTCCTCAGTATTAGTGAGTATCTTTTATTTTTAGGGCATCATTCAATTAAATATATAACAGTTAAATACTGTTTGTTGTGAAGAACTAATATATATGCAAGTATGTATGTATTATAAGCAAATGAGTTCACATAGGACGAGAAGGACAAAACCAAATTCAACATGAACGGAAAGTGTAATCTCATGGGCAAATTCGTTTCGTGGCGACTCATCAGTAGGAGCCGGTATTACACTCTACACCCACTATAAATTTGGATGATAAATGTGGAGCAATTGGACGGTAAAATCCCTAATCATAGTGTAGTACCTACTCTATGGTTGTTGCATCGGTATCTGATACCACCACTATGGTTACCGAATAGGTTCATGGTACCAACATTGTGGTTGCCGATTCGGCACATGACACCTGTGTTTTATTACTGCAAAATTATTAAATCTCCATATTGTGTCTTTGCTATGTGTAGGGATTAACTATTTTTAAGGTATTTTTCCGGATATCACATGTAAATTTGAAAGCCTGATCCCATGTTGATCGTAGTCTGTTTAAATCATCATTCTGTATTTTAAGTACTGCGTGTGTAATTTGCTTACTGGCATTCTTGTAACCTTGTTAGCATTTTCCGTGAGGTTATTTGTCCTTATTAAGTTGTACAAATTATAATTGAGCGTCATTGCGCGCGTAGTCAAATCATGATTATGCAATAATAACGGCGATTTGAACCATACCAGTAGGTTTAACTTCATATATTGATGATGGCCAAGCAAAGTCTAAACTTGACAGTTATATAAGTTACGTATGGTCTTACCTTATAACACCATTGCATAAATGTTGCGCAATTGAAAGTTTTTATATATGTGAAATTAGTAGGTATTAGAGCCGCAATTCGAATTGTAGGAAGTTTTACTTTTGTAGATTCATTTCGGTTTCATACCCGGCCTTGAAATATAGAATTTCGAATTTCTTTACGACCTTTTACTGAAGATGATTGTTTTGTTCCGTCGAAATGAAGAAACTGCTTTATTACCGATTGAAATAAGCATTTTTAATCGTGGGCCGTAGCCATAGGAATTTACGGCCTGATGTACGACGAGCCCTAGGCAGTCATACCAACTGAACTCACTTAATAATTTCCGATACTGGTTGAATAAAACTATACCCGTTGAAAAAAATTCGTTATGTTTTAATTGATTCTTTTGACGATGGCAACATTCGGGTATTTATGCGCACTAGTTACAAGAACAGTGTGGAGAAAGGCGACTGTCTATCTTAACTCTTTGTTACCAAGGCATTCTCTTCCCTGTCGTACTCACAACAGACTTAAAGCTACCTTTGCTGTTCTTTGATTTGTCCAATAATACCTTTTGCCGCATGTTCTACTGATTCCCAATTATTTGTTAAATGCCAACTGCATTTAGGCAATGAATGGTTTAGATAAATACTATTAGTATACTGTTTTGCATCAGTGGAGTCGTTACTAAGCATTTTAATTTGTTTAATCGATTGCTACTTTTTGATAGATATCTGATTGGACGTTTGCCAGTTTCATTTACAATAGTAAACTTTATGTAAATGAATTTGTTAGTGATATTTCGTTTCCTTGCTTAATTGTATGAACAACACTTGTTGTGTTATTTATGTTTCACTTTTATCGTTTAAGTGGGTATCCTAGTTGCTGAAAAGATTGCTGAACGGTATCTTACTCGACTTGAAGCAGTAAAAAAGGATGCGAATTGTAGGTGGCGCCCTGGTGCACCTGTAATTCCACCCGTTCCTGTTCTGCGACATGTGGTCAACTGGTTTGATAGAGCGTTTCGGTTGAAGCAGAAGGCAACTGGCGGAAATGGTGTTGATATCAAACGGGCAGATGGACGTGAAATGCACCTGGGCAAAAGTAATATTCCTGCGGAGTTAACGACGACTAGCACCACGATGGCCAATATGCGAGGCTCAAGTCGAGATGCTCGATACAGTACAAATTCGTTAGAGGATAGTGTCGGAGACGTCACTGTGTGGTTTTCTGTAGATTGGTACTCAACGATACGCAAGGCATTGCAAAGTCTCTCACTCGCTGGAAGTAAGAAAATATAATATTTATTACACGTTTACACAAGTATAAATGTCTGTTTAAGCTAACTAATCGATTTCAGTTACTGTTCTTCGGGCGAAAGTTATTGTGATTCTTTACTTCGAAATGTTGTTAAATCGTGGTTGTTCTCGTAACAGCTTCATTTTTTGTTGTAGGTATTCGTCTTCTCACTTAAATGCTATTATTAATCGATCAGACGAAACAGTTCATCCATGTATCAGAATTTCATTCTTATTAAGCAAACTCATTCGTAATCGGCGGATCGCCATGGAGAAACAAGCTGTCAAAATTCCGCTGACAGATACAGCCCAGACTGATTAGGTTGCTCATTGAGTACGAGGTCGTCCTTTTGCGTTAAATCGTTGAGAATTATTATAATTTTAAACTTTAGTTCTTCGTTGGGATTGTTAGGCTGGTTAAGTTTGATAAACTGAAACTTCATAATGCATTCATATTTTAAGTTTCTGAATAACCGATCAGGCAGTAAGTAAGCTAAATCGATACCTTCAGTTAGCGCCTAGTTTTAAACACTACAATGCTTAGTTTATACTGACAAATGTATGTACACAATGGGTCAGGTGTTTATGCCAATGCTCATTTATTATATTAATGTTCAATTCAATACCACTTCCTCGTATAGTGTAGTGTCTGTTCTACAATGATACATTTGGAATGGTTAGTTTTGCAACTTTAGGTCTAAATGGATGCCAAATAGACTCCATTTAAAGTTAATGCTAACAAAGAAGCATTGGTTGGTATATAAATGGAACTTGTTCGAAGTGTGCAGCAGGGTAGCCCAGTGGTTGGAGCAATTGATTTCAAAGCGGACGTGTCCATCTTCGAACCCTGTCCATGGTAAATTCTCCACAGTACGTGATGAGTTCTAACTAAGAACGAAACAGGTTTATTGGATGAACTGCCTTTTAAATACTATGCAATGCATAGTTTAGTATGCGCGTAGTTAATGGGTATTGCTAATTTACGGCACAATCTAACAATCCGACCAAGGCATACTTATATATTAGTTATTCATGTGTGGTTTCGGAACATATATGCAATTATGTATTAGTTCATGCTTGCCTAGTAACAATTTAGTTCAAATAGGACCAGATGGATACGCCAAAACCATTGTGCACATGAATTATAATCTCATGGATACATACGTTTCGTGTTTACTATCGCTTGATCAGAAGGGGCGGGAACTTCACAAGAACTCCACTAACCGTACATGTACTTAGTCAATAATCGAATCAACGTACAATAATGACTTCGGCGGTGAGACTCACAAAGCAACTCGCTATTTATAGTATGCACCATACCAACTAACAGCGCCAACACTTTGATTTTGACATAGACTAAATTTAGTATATAACAGTTAAATACTGTTTGTTGCGGAGAACTAATATATATATGCAAGTATGTATTAGGTGTTGCGAACCCAGTAACAAATTAGTTCAGTTGTGACCAGAAGGATAAACCAAAGGCAGCATTAACGGAAAGTATAATCTCAACTGAACTAATTTGTTATTAGGTTCGCAACACCTAATGCATACTTGCATATATATTAGTTCTTCGCAACAAACAGTATTTAGCTGTTATATATTGTCTAATGATGTCATGTTTACCGCGAAATGTGATAACTGATATCGATGAAGGCCAGAGGTGTATTTGGTTTAACTGAGTAACAGGTGTTCGGAAATTGTTGTAATTCTCAATTTGGTGAACTATAGCATAAATTGATATCCATCATGTTGGTACCATGTTCCGACTCGGAAACCATAGTGTTTGTACCATGTACCTTTTCGGTACAATAATGTTGGTATCGGTTACTAACACAATAGCCATAGTGTTAGTATCCTTTACAGACTCGGTATATATATTATATTATTATATTATATGGTGTGAGTTAGCGTTGCAGTCGCATTGTCGTAGACTATATGATGTTAACTTTACTATTGCAGGTTTGCACATTAGTCTAGGAGATTGTATCCTGCTATTATCCTACATTCTTGACCAAAATATATAGTGGTTAAAGGGCGTAATACCGCCTCCTACTGATGAGTCGCCAGCAAGCACGAAACGAATGTGCATAAGACTATTCTTTCCGTTCATGCTGCCTTTGGTTTATCCTTCTGGTCACAACTAATTTGTTACTAGGTTCGCAACACCTGATTCATACTTGCATATATATTAGTTCTCCGCAACAAACAGTATTTAACTGTTAACTATAGCATTCATTGATATCCCTAATGTTGGTACCACGTACCGATTCGGCAACCATAGTGTTAGTTTCATGAACATTCTGGGTACTATAATGTTCGTATCGGTTACTGACACAATAGCCATAGTGTTAGTATCCTTTACAGATTCTGTGTATATATTATATGGAATGAGTTAGCGTTGAAGTCGCATTGTCGAGGGTATATGATGTTAGCTTCTCTACTGCAGGCTTACAAATTCGTCTAGGAGATTGCACCGTCCTATTATCCCACATTCCTCACCAAAATATATGGTGAATAAAGGGCTCCTACTGATGAGTCGCCAATAAGCACGAAACGAATGTGCATGAGATTATACTTTCTATCCATGCTCTCTTTGGTTTATCCTTTTAGTCACAACAGAAGTAATTTGTTCCTAGGTTCGCAACACCTAATATATACTTACATATCAGGCTTAATTTCACCCAAACTGAAAATTGCATATATTCTGAGCACGTGTTACCCTAGCAAGCCTAATAATCTAGCCTCTATTGCCATCAGTTACAAAATTTGGCTATAATCGTGATATCATTTAATGAAAATTATAAGATATATATTCACTATTATGGAGAACTGACATATATAATGATGTATCTGGTATGTGTACCTAGTAGTGAATTAGTTAAAAATGTCCAAAAGTATATTCCAAAGTCAGTCTTTACGAAAAGAGTAATCTAATGCACAAATGTTTTGCGTGCTTGCTAGAAACTCATCAGAAGGAGCCGTTATTACACCAAAAACCAACTATATATTTTGTCAAGAAAAGTGGGATAGTTGAACAGTGGAATTTGCGCTTTCGTGTGTATATTCTTAAAATAAAGACATTGACAATGCGATTAGAATACCAACTCAATTTAAAGTGTATCAACGCTGTGGCCTTGCTAAACATCACTTATCACATTTCGTGTGAATATGGTATTATTCAATTAAAAATATAAGTTATATGTAATTTGATTTGAGAAATAAATCATGTATTGAAGTATAAATTTATATTTCCATTGTATGATAAATATCTATTTCCGTACACGACTTATTTCTCATTTAATGCCTAATAATACCTAAATTAAAATTTATACATGACCTTAAGTACCTTGGGACGCCATTTTCATGTCGAGAGATCCATTATTACATTACACTCGAATGCAGATATGGCGATGCCTGTGAAAGTAGAAGATTGTATTTGAGTTGAATCGACAATGACTGAGTTCCTCGAAGATTTCGCAGGCCATGCCGTTCGGCTTCAATATATTAAACTAGGAAACTGTTAAGACGACTGACAAAGAATTCAGTATAAACTTAAAGCCTGCTACTTGACCAAATGGTCAATCGCATCTCAGCGTCGGAACCTTGCATCAGGATTCTTTATTCACTCGAGTTTTTAGTGTTCACGCGTTCTGGTAATAGCCTGGTTATTACTGCCGTCGACAGAGAAAATACTCGAGCACACAGATTTATTTTATATTGAGCAAACTTCAAATGCATTTCCAGAGAATTCTGATGCGTTTATTTTCAATTACATGAGTTTGACAATCAGAATGAAAGAAAATAGTCTTTTCGCCCGGACCAACATTCTGCATATAAATGATAAGAACTAGACCTTAGAGATAAAAACAAAAGCCGCAATGGAAAGTCTATATGCCGATGTCACATCAGAAAATTTACAAGAATATGAATTCTGCTTTCTGTTTAAAGCTGGATTTCGTGTTGTCCACATGCAGTTCAAAGGAGGACAATCAATTTAATTTAATGACGAGGGAGCACTTAGATGGACACAAAGAATTGCGACACAAGAACGAAATTAGGTTAATGTAGCCATAAAAAATTCTCAAGTATCGTTTCATATCGCGTGCAATTAAAAATGCTTTTGAAGCAATTCAACAAAAAAAACGACTAGTCGAATTCTGGTGAAACCGATAACATCATGCGTTGTCTTAAACAAGTAAAACCAGATGGCACAGGCACGGCCGGAATCTACGGCATGCGGAAATTACATGATGTAGTTGGAACGAACAACTTTCTGCCATTAAAAGAATTAATGTCACTGATCAGCACCCCACTGCACAGACTGACGTGAAAACTAAATGCAATGATACAACAAATAAGGGTCGAAACACCAAACAATTGCGTTCACGATACTTTTGACCGTGCGAATAAATTAAAATTGTATAATATCAAGAAAAAGAATGACTTCCTTCGATGTCATAATTATGCTTCCAAGTATTCCTTTTGAAAAAAACCATCGATTTCCTCTGTTCATAGAAATCAAAATCATTAACCATACCTACAAGAAAATCTAGAAAACTCTCCTCAGCTTGTTGTTCACCTCAACTTCAGTGGTTCATATTTCATGCATGTCGATGTGGTGGCGTCGGGCAGTCCGTTAGTAAGTATACTGGCTGGTGTCTACTTATTATTATAATCAAGGTTGCGGTCTTGATATAAGCACCTGACCCATTAATTACTTACATATGTCAGTATAAACAAGAATTGTATAGTGTAGAAAAGACACCATCCAGTAGACCGGTTTCGTCCTTATTGGGAACTCATCCTGTACTGGCCAGAATTTGCCGCGGACAAGAACGGCAAAATAGCGATGAAGCCACATCCATGCAAGAGACGGTACATGCCAGCATACCTTTTAAAGTTAACGCTACAGCATATTTTCTCGAAAAATTAAAAAAGCAGTGGTTTTTAGGATACCTAATACACCATTGATGTTTGCTCATACAACAAAACGCAACTTTAACGTGAGTGTACTGGATAGGTTGCGAACAGACTAACCTTGTTTATTTATACATAGCTGCTCAGCGCGCTATGTAGGCCTAACTAGTGGATTGCTAAAGACGCGAACTCAGAAGCATTTTTACATAAATAAAGTTGGCGTATTGGAGAACTTACTCGCATTAGCTGAACAGAATCTTCATACAAATAACACTCCAAATAAGACGAATTTCCGGGTTTTGTTCAAGGCAATAAACGTAAAAGAATAACGAACGACGGGTGCTGTTGTATGCAGCATCCTCAACAAATGATTTGACTATAAACTAGTGAATTGCTTCTATGTGAGCATGCGTGTTATTGTGTACCTTAGTATGTACATTTTCCGCTTCTTGTATAAAAGATTGGGGTTTTTTTTAGATATCTGCTTTTTAATAAAGGTACGCTTTTATACCTGATTTATTTCTCAATTGAATATAAAAATCATAAAAATGGCTGATTTAAAATTTACACCCAGAAGCACTTATATATTTGGTATTGTGCACATAAGATTATACCATTGTGCATGCTGACTTTGTCATATCCTTCTTGTCCTTTTGAATTATTTTTTTGTTAACTATGCATGATTGACTATGTTTCCTGTATCTTAACTATCTTGTCTTAGAGATTATTTACAGCCAGCTTGAATAGACAGTTAAACTTGGGAGTACCTCAGTCTCCACGTCAGTCATCAGCTTCAGCGAATACAATTCTATGATTATATTTTACGAAATCTAGGCTACGCTTTGAGTTTTCATCAACTAATATTTATATAATTTATACTATTTAAATGTCTCGAGCTCTGTCCGCGGCAAATTCTGGACTGTACTCAAAGTGTTTACTATAAGGGCGAAACCGGTCTTTGGAGGAATTTCCGTTGCTTTACTTATTTCATACTTGTGACAAGCCCATTTTCGGTTAATGACTCGTCACGTAATTTTCTGTTCATATAGCTCCAAAACAGAAGAAAAACGAATATTTATATAACTAAACGACCATTCATTGCGTTGACAGTGATAACAATAGTTAAGTCAAGGTTGCGATCCTGATATAAACACAAATCCAGTTATATGTTTACATTTGTCAGTATAAGTTCACATACTGTCCAGAATTTGCCGCGGACAGGGCTCGAACCTGGGTACATCTGCTTCGGAATCTGGTACTCTAACCACTGAGCCACTCTTCCGCACACTACACTCAATTTTCAGTTATATACTAACTGGTGTATTTCTTCGTTAGATTTTTGATTTCTGGAACCTATATGGCATACCTAAAGTTCCAACTAACCACCCTCAATCTGTCATTATAGAAAGGTCACTACGCTACGGGATATTAAAATGAACATTTATATAATTAAATGAACATTGGTTGCACGGGCGGTGATAACAATTATTTGAACACCTGTCCAATTATATACATACATTTATCGGTATAAACTGAGCATTGTATAATGTAGAAAATGCAGTTCATCCAGTAGATCGGTTTTGTCTTTATTGGGAACTCTTCAAGTTCACTTTATAATGTGCCGCGGAAGGGATACGAACCTGGGCTCAGTTGTTTCGGAGTCTATGATGCTATCCACTGCGCAAAACGTGCGATATACTGCACGCAATTTGAAGTAATGTATCAACTTATATTTTTTGATTACCATACAATACGGTTTATGAATGCTTCACAGTTCCTTATAAGATAAAGCTGCATTTTTTCTCATAAATAACACGGCAAGTTAGAAGTAATGGACTGCCTGTGATTTAAAAAATTCTTTATGTAACGTTCAGTTGTGTGTTTGACGTAGTTGACAGGAATCGCATGTGTGCACTATCCGGTAACATTTGAGTGTGTCAAGTCAGTATACACGATGATAAGTTTTCGATTGTCTTAGTTTCTGAAAGGCTAACGTTAGAAAGGAACATTGATCGTATATAAATGAAACTAGTTACAACCAAGACAAAATTTTACTCCTGACTGCATGTTCAATAAAAAAAGAACATTGTTCTAGATAAATCAATTTATTAACCGAGAATGCACACTGTTCCTAATTTATTAGAATGACTAACAATTAAGTGCAATGTTACAGTTAAAATATAGTTCTAGAAATTTAGAAATGGAAATGCCCCTAATATAATATTGCAAGATGTGTCTATCTGAGGCTATGCTACATCACCAAAATTGACATCGTCTCCGATGAGTTTAAACCGAACTCGTGGGCAGGTCTTAACATCTTTTTTCGTGTATGCTCTGAAATAATTCCCGTTAGGCTTCTTCTGTTTTGATGTTCTGACGTACTAGTTTTCGGTTGACATGATTATGACACATTATCTTTATCATTATCATTTCTCGTTATATTTGGGGTCTGAATACGGAACACAAATGCAGGCTTCAAACGATCAACAGCTACTGGTTGATGACTTATTTTGTAGTCAGTCCTCGCTTGATTTTCTGATAAGGTTCGGTGTACTTTGGCTTCATAGTTGACTATACTGTGTCCATTTACACGTTAACTGGCTTACATATGTCCATGAATGACGTTCTCTAGTGGGTTGCGGAGGCAGACCGTTTAAGAAACGTGGTTGCTGAATAACTGTGACCACTCGCGTCTCATCACTTATTCCGAAGCCATTCATGACATCTGCAGGTAGTTGCGGATTATGGCCATATGTAACTTGCGCAGCTGATGCTTTACTACTAATACGGCGCCGAGATTGCATGCCTTGTAATACCAGTTGCAGTGCGCGATAAGCCAATTTGGTTATTCACGTAAGGGATATTACGCGATCTTTAACTCACGATGTAAGCATTCCTCAGAACCGTTGCACTGATGATTGAACGCTGTCTTTCTTCGCACATCGACTCCCATGAATTTTCAACTTCCTTGAAATATGTGTGTCATGAATTTCGTGCCTTGGTCCAGCACACCAAGTCTTACCGCCCAGTGTAGAAAGAACGCGTAGCTACTAGTTTCTGCATCTTGGTATGCTAACGGTGTTACTGAGAGCCGTCTTGTCTGACGATCAATTATGGTAACGCAATAAAGGAAGCCACGCACTACAGGAGGGGCAATAATCTTTACATGTATAAATTTTAATCGAGCGCTAGGCAGCTCAGAGCGGCGAAATTGAACTCGCATAACGGAAACCTTTGGACATTTGGCTTGGCGGAAAGCTGATTGTTAGCCTGACGAAGAGTTCTTGTAGCAAAGTTCTAGTACTGTCTACATCAGGATGACTCAAGTTATGTTATTCGACAAATACCGCGCGGTGACAGTCCGGTGCGAGCCAAATTTTGATTGTCAATTCTCCGTCAATTTTCTATGCGATGACTTCCGTATCACCTAGCTTGAATCTGGTAGAGCGATCTGGGAATCTACGTCGTCATGTTGTAAGTTCTCTGTCGCTTACTTGCTTAGTCTAAATGTCTTTCCATGGCGATAGTTTAGCATTTTGATGGACAATTGAATTTAATTCATTGCAAGATAAAAAATCTGCCACCACATTTTACATCACTGATGGTAAATGTTAACCTCATTGCACCGGATCATTTGGGGTATTACTTTATATGTGTAATTCTGAGCGCACTTTGTGGAGGGCCTCCACTAACTATGCATTATCTATCTGAACCTCGTAGGGGGTGTAATGCAACTGGAATTTTGTGTTGTCAAACGCAATGTCTCCATACATCTGACGAAGGTAATAGAGGTAGTGCTTATGTCGCTGATTTTCCAGTAGAAAATCTGGATACAGTTTGCATACGCGGTCTCCGTACTAAAATAATAGTTTCGCCTAATAGCGCCAATTACATCTTTATAAGGTTGAAATCCGTTCACTCGGAAACCTGGCCTTGTAGTTCTGTTTTGATTTTTTAATGCAATCTAGGATAGACGTTAAAAATGTTTTATAAACGGTGTATCGCGTGCTGGTAAATCTACATATTAAGTTCTTCTATCCAATCATTTAGACAACCGTGTTCGAGTGTTGGGATATAAAACTTGCTCGTTTTAACGCGTGGCTGATTCTTGTCGCTACAGCAATGATTGGGATTTCGGCCAACATGTAGTGCTGCTCAGTTTGCTCTTTATAACATGAGCAAATATTAACAGCTAGATAATTCTTGCCACCCTTGACTGGTATCATGGGCTGTTTTTTATATGTCAACAATTAGTTTTCCCGTGTCTGACACAATAAATTCGCTAAGTTCAATCATGCTCCTCAAAATTAAAAAGTTAAAATACGAAAAATGAATAAAGGTTAAATCTTTGCAAAATTTGTTAAAGGAACGCTTTAATTTTAAATATGATCACTTGGAGCTTTCTACTTTGAATACGAAATAATTTAAATGTAGGAGTATTTATACATGAAATATAATTTTAGTAGAACATCAAAACCTGCGCAAAACGTTAAGTTACACGAACAATTGTTTAAAATTGTGCATTTTGGTTTACTACTAAAAGTAGCCTGACAAAACTTAAAATTATAGGTAAAATTCATGGGGAGCTTATTAGCACAACACTTCCATTCTTGACAAAGGACGTCATATTTCCGAAAGATAATTCATGTAATTTTTATATCTGTGCAGATTTCATGTAGTCACAATAATCCTTTAGGATAAATAATATTCTATTGAAACACACCTCCATTAATTCCGTTGATAGAAGCGATATTTTAATACAGTACATCACAATTAACTGTTCTCTGAGTGGGCGCCATTTCGTGACAAGCCCATTCGCGGTTATTGATTCGTCACTTAATTTTTTGTTTACAAAATTATAAACATAAAGGCAACGAATATTATTGATAAAAATACATTGAATTCTCAATTATTAATTGATGGTTTGATTGACGATTCCTGGTAATATAAAGCTAAATAATTTCTGATAAATAACAACGCAAATTATGAAAAATAGACAGTAATTTGTTAAATAATATAGGTAAAGTTCAGTTGTGGGTGTGACGTAGCCAACGTTAAAATTGGTACAGTAGACACATGTATGTTTTATCCAGTGCCACCTAAGTGTCTCATGTCAGCATACGAATCGATATATCCGAGCAGATACCCTTTCCAGGTGCGCATCTTGTTTTTAATTGATTGATGGTTTCTCACTGTTCCCATTTTTACAATGCTTGTACCGAAATGTTTTTGAATGAAGATTTAAAATATTTCCGGACAAGCAGTGTGAATACGGCTTCAGAGTCATGGGACCAGTGAGAACCCACTAAATAATTTTAAAAAAACAAACGGTTCACCTGAAAATGTAAAGAAATCAAAATTTTACCGACCTACGAGTGCTATCAATTGTCCCGCAACTATCAATTGTGGTATCTGATCGAACGTGCACAGCACTACGTAAGCGTAACTTCATTTTCAGAAATATATTAAAAGTTGATAATTCATCGATTTTCTGTGTTTGCGTTAGGCTAACACCAGAAATGGGCATTGAAAACAGACAAAGAAGACCGTGTTCCATCAAAACCAAAAATTACGTCTGACTGGCAGCGTGCTCAATAGAACAAAAACAATAACCAAACGTGCGCACTGTTCTTTAATTTAACACAATTACCACGAATACTTTGTAATGCTACACTTACATTTAATTCTATAAATGTATAAATTCAAATGCTGCTAAGAAGAACCTATATAAGATGTGCCTATCAGAGGCACAATCAATCAGGTTACTTTTATCCATTTTTCTTGCATTGTAACTTATAATGAAAGCTAATTTGTATGTGTTTTTGAATGCATATAGTAACGAAAATTGCATCTTTTTCACATATATATGAATACTAAAAAATTTAGTGGTCTCATCAGCTTCGTCGAGTACACCTAATGTTTCTAACTTGGCGGCTCAGATAAGCAGCTGCTGGCCTGTTCCTGTCGGCCTACTTTGGTGGACATGTACAGCTCCTTCATTCACTTCCAGAAATAAATTGATGGCACAAAATCGTCCGTGTTCAGCAATGATGCCCACTGATTCAACTCTATGTGACTCGTAAGCTCTTTATAATATCTTATAATTTATTTTGTGAAGCGGAATAATCTTCACTTTTCAGGCATATGTGTCAGTCCTTTCTGTCATGTGAGCGTGCAAGATGTATGCTTATATATTGGAATTCCAAATCAAGCGTGTTTTAGTCAATAGCGAAAGCACGTTTACTTAGATATAATACAGTCAACCCAAAAAAGTATTCAGTTGACCGCGAATAAGTTGAAATAACACGTATATTCAGTAAACAAAGTACACCCCATCTGTACAGACATCACAATGCATTATCAACAACATTGGCATCAATCGTTAGATAGGTAGAACTACGGGAGACAAATTCACGTATGGCCTAGCAAGAGTAGAATTCTGACTGGACAGATATACGGAAAGAGTACTATAAATAAATGAACATGCCAGAGCGTCGGCTCCATACTCAACCATACCGATTTTATTTAGACAAACGATACGCTGAGCCTAATTAAGTGACTAATTCATACTAAAAGTAATAAGATCTTCAAACATCCAGAATTAATCACTTGCCTTAAACCACAGGCCATACACATATATAATGTTCCATACGACCTCAAAAACTTAAATTGATCCATTTTGAACGCCATTTGTATCCAGCGTGTGGTTAAGTTTAATCGAAGGATAAAGTTTGAACATATAAAATATATATTCACAAATGAATTTATCTTAATCTATACAATGAGTGAGTTCTCTTCATCAAAACTATTGCTATTATAAATATATATTTATATTCTTTTGAAATGCGAGCTTTAATAAAATTCATTGTACCCTTCCTGTGTGCAAAAACAAGAAGAAATTTTATCAGATATAAGAAAATTTTCTTTCTCATGGTCTTCTCAAATATCTACTCATGAACATATCTTTATATATAAATTGGAAAGCAAAACATGATAGAAATATGTGAACAAAGAGAGTGTGAAAAATAGAAACCAATCAAACGGTGAATACACGTCTGCTATTGCGCAACACATCATCGAAACATCGCACGTATGTTCTCCAGACGTAGCATTCAAAGTAATTACTAAATGCAAAAACAAAAAGGGAGCTAGCCACATACGAAGCCTTATGGATAAACAAATTGCAGCCGGATTTATGTAAGCAGAAGAAGCACGTACAAGCATTGAGCTTGAACTGGATGTGACGCACGCAATTTGATTGATTTCTATTTTTCACACTCTCTATGTTCACATATTTCTATCTTGTTTTGCTTTCCAATTTATATATTAAGATATGTTCATGAGTAGATATTTGAGAAGACTATGAGAAAGAAATATTTCTTGTATCGAATAAAATTTCTTTTTGTTTTTGCGCTCAGGAAGGGTACAATGAATACATTTATATATTGAATTAAAGTATTATGGAAATATTTTACTATTTCTATATATCGTCAGTATAAAATAAGCATTAAATAAAGTAAGAATTGCAATTTATCAAGTAAACAGGTGAATAATTTCAAAACAAGAAAATGTGCGTCAGTATGAGCCCCGACTTTGGCAATTATTGTAAGTGCTTCATCAGTGCCCAATTTGTACGAAACCGATGTACTGGCTAATTAGCTTTAGCTATATCATGAAAAAAATATTTTTTACTGTCAATATATATGATATATATATATATTGATCGTTTCATTTTCACCATTTTTAAAGATGTAATATATATAATATATATATATATATATATATATATATATATATATATATATATGAAAATCTTCCCTTATACTTTAATTCAATAGCCCTTTCCAAGATGACATGATATCTGTTCTAAAATTACCAGTTGGAACTTCAGGTTGAAAGCGATGCCAAATAGGTTTAACCTTCAAAAAGATGAGCAAAAATACGAAAATTGGTTTATATCTGCAAGTTGCGTGTAAGGTGAGTCAGAGTTAGCGCAGTGACTAAAGTCAAAGACTTCGAGGACAATGTGATCCGGTCGCGGCGAATTCTAGCAAGCACCTGACGAGTTCCGAATAAGAACGAAGCCTGTCTACTGATGAATTGCTTTTGCTATCTTTTACAATGCTTAGTTTGTATTGAAAACATATATATATATATATATATATATATATATATATATATATATATATATATATATACTAATAAAAATCCTGCTATTAGACTTAAAATCAATATAATTTCTCATAGTGGCATGGCGTCTGTTTTATAATGACAAATCGGTGTGTTTATTTGGAACTTCATGTATGTCATCATTAACTTGCGTGTAGTTTGCAGAGCGGATGGCACAGTGGATAGAGTCTGAAAATGTGTCTATATTCGTATCCCGGTCGTGACAAATCTGTGGACAGTACTTGATGCGTTTTGAATAATGGACGAATCTGGTCCACCGGATTAATTGTTTCATATACATATATATATATATATATATATATATATATATATATATATATATATATATGTTATGTGTATGTATGTGTGAGAGTTCGTCGCCTCGTATGCGGTTGCGAATGTGTTTTTTTGTATGTTTAATTTAATAATAATTGAAATCCTTATATTTTGTCTCATACCAACTTCAGAGGATTATGGTTAAACTTTGATTAGAAATGTTTAAGATAAATCGAAATCGAGCAGTATAAACGAGATGTATCAGAATTCTCGGATTCGAAATATCGCCTGGAGACTTATATAAAAATTGCAAACTTGATTTAAAGAAAGGCCTACGGAGTTTCAGTTTTCTTATTGATGAAATACGCTTGTATGTACAACTAATGCCCTATTTTGCATACAGTACGATCGGTTTGAATTCCTAAATAGTTAAACTGTTGGGCTTTATGTAATTTTAGAAATATCTTGGTATTTTAATGTACTTATTCAAAATATTGTTTATTTGATCTTTTTCGTAATTATGCTTGCGTATTTTAATTTCGTTTCAGTGCGGAAATTCATCATCTGATGAAAGAAATCCACTTTTATTTGTTAGAGGTAAGACGAATTCGTATAGCCTGAGTTGTGTTATCGTAAGTATTGTACCATTTATCATCACATCGCAATTTGCTCATTTATTTGGTTTAGAGCCCAGTGCCTCTGGATATTGGGAAGCAGGAATGCCCGATACTGATGGTAGTGCAAATCGGACGAGGAAAGCAGTCAATTCAAAGTTGAACTCGTCGGTGTGGCCGGGACTGCGTTTAATACAAGGCGATATGTTTGAAGCTCAGACAAGTCAAAAGAAGTCAGAGTAAGTGACGCAAATAACTCGTACTAACATCGATTTACCTATTTTACGTTTTACCTATAAGACGTTTTTGCATTTCCGGCTATCACAATTCAATTGAAAAGAAATATTTGTATCACATTTGTAGACTTGAAGTAAACGATGGTCGAACAACGTATCAAATCTACCACTTCGAATGCTATGTTATGCGACTTGTTAAGAAACATGTTGCTGCTATTATTTATTTTAGAACACTAATCCCACGTTTAACCATCGTCGAACAACATAACGAAACTACCGCCAGCCGCAAGGTCGAAACGCGTCAGTGCGTTGCGACTGGCGGTAGTTTTGTTATGTTGTTCGACGACTGGTTAAATACAATAAGATTGGTGTTTACTTCAAGCTCGCAAACTTGATTTAAATAATTATTACCACCACCCGCGCAATCAATTATTGTTCAATGTTGCTGCTATTGTTGGTCATTCCATATTCTTATTATTTACTGCCAGTTTTATATTTAGTAGGCTGATTGAAATTTACGGAGGAGTCCACAGGTAAAGCTTTATGCCCGATGCCTTCTATGAATTCAATGCAATTGCGTATAGTCGTTGTCAGTCTTGAATTGAATTACAAACCTTACACTTGACAATGGCTTCATTACATTGGATAATTCGTTTGGTCTACTACTGACCAATTGCTCTATTACCAAGACGCCGTGGTCGACTCGTGCATGGAGTGCCGTATAGACTGAATAAAATGAACGTCTGTTGTATTCGTCAAGTTGGCTAGGTTAACCGTTCACCGTGTCTAACAAATAGGCACTGCGTAATTATCATGCCAGCTCGATGAATACAGCCATTGCTTTAAATTATCTTGTTAAAGCAGACAGCTCTTGCAGCACCTGCGGGCACTGTCACTTTTCTAATAATTCTCATTATTGTCAACTATCGTCAGTGAAACGCGAACCAATGGTACCGGGTAGCAGACAATTCGCTTCGCTACTGATCTTGTCATGTTTTTCATCAAGGAATGAACTATGTACTCCTGAATGAATTGAAGTGTGAGGCTGAAATCATTCAATTGGTTTGATCGATTAATCTCCTTCTTATTGTCATACGGCTCTTTTCTCGTTCGTGAAAATGAGTGATCACGAAGAGCATAAACTGCCCGAAAATAAATCTGTTAAACATTGCCTCGAAAATGTTTGCATTATTTTTGCTCGATCGCTTCTCGTCAGAGAGATATGCGAGCATATGACCAAACCAGGAGAGATTTAGCCTTAGTTGGGGATTTTTCAAGCAAATTTTCATATTTTTGTTACCTGATCTGTGTTTTTACCAACACAGGTTGAATTCCAGTAGTTTTGCTACTTGAAACAATCCATCAACAACCACCAAACGCTTGCTTCATTGAACTCCGGGCTGAATTTAACTGAGTTAACTGAAAGTATGTGACATATTTTGGTAGCTGATGGGGTCTCAGAAAAATTAATGTGACTCTGAAAATTTACTAGTTTTACAAATGAGCCGCAGTGTATGCTTACGTAAATGGCCAGAAGCATTCCACAGATGTTCTGCAATAAGACAGGAGCGCGCATCATCTCTGATCCTTTTCAATTATACACTAAACTGGGCAAAGTTATATGTTCTTAAAGGAAAAAAAGAATTCAGATCATTATTTAGACTTGGACATCGTATCTTGCTTAAGCTTTTGGCTGCTGTTTGTATACCAACTTTGAAATCTTCAAAGGTGTGCTGGAACGTGTTAACTCCGCTGCACAAATATATGAAGCAAGGAATTTCTTCCTAACTAATTGACACGGAATCTTCAAATATGAAACTTTAATGAGCATGTGAAATATTTCAAATATTTTGGGCCTTTAATTTTTGCTTCAGAATGAAGCTGAAGATGAAGCTCTAACTTGCATGGACTGTGTGTAACGAGCCTTTACAAAGCTATAGATTACAAACACGTTCAGTGGTGAGATAAGTCTTCAACCCAAAATTCCGGCTTGTCAGTCTGTTCTTACGTTCGTCTTGCTATACCGGTTTGGAATCTGGACTTTTCGTAATCTGGAACAATTAAACATTCATTGATCGAGCGGAAGGTTGACTGACGGTAGTTTTGATATATTGTGCAATTGGTTAAATACGCTTGGAGTGGTGTTTATATCAAGCTCGCAAAATTTTAATTTACATAAACTGGAGACATGCGTGCACTGCTGTCTGATGTTAATTAAAGGAGCTAGTTGGAGTTATCAAGTAACCAAAATTTCGTTTTTCTTAAAAACGTCCAATTCCCAAGGCATCTTCAACAGTAACACCTACTCTAGTACAAGCACTTTTATCGTAAACCGGACGAAGAACTGATAAATTCAACTCTTACTCATTATCTGTACACAGTTTTGCCTTGGCACTGTGGAGGTAAAATAGAAACGTGACTCACCGAAACCGAATTCTGTGGTCTTCGAAACACACGTGATGCCAAGGAGTAAATCAAGACTGGTTAATCTTTTCTAGGCCGTGCAGCCTGAAGATAGGCGATTTAAGACACCCAAAAGGCCGACTTACCTCGGCGGAATTTGGATATAGCAAGACAACATATAGCTAATTAAGCCAGTTACTTGGTATAACATTGAATTGATTCAATACAGCGCAGTACTTAATCTTTTATTCTATTCTTTCGATTTATAGACGTTTCGATTTCCATAAAGCTATGGAAGAGATATCAAACGGTCATCTTTTAACTAATTTAAAGGCCTTGTTACATTACCTAACGGAGGTAGATAAAAATTTCGAAAACAAGCTTCCTGCTAACCTGACCGAAATGAATATTGGCTTACTGCGATTTGCCGAGTTCATCAAGCTGTTGGTCTTCTCCAGCAATTGCCAATCAATCGTAGGTGGTGAAGAAAGACAGACTGAAGCTAAAAAGGCCGCTAAAGGTAAGATTGGCTACAATCCACCCGTGATTCACTTATCTCTTTAAAATAATGTTTCCTGACATTTAGCATTATTGATGCCTAAATACATAATTTTAACTGGTGCCTGGGTTTTATTGTGAGCTCTACTTTATTTGCCATCACCGAAACATTCAGTTAAGTAACACTGGTTGCGCTCGCTCGGACACTCGACGAATGCCGCTTGCACATCTTAGTTCACTAGATAATGAGGGCAACTACAATAAATTGTCTAGAAGACCGGAAAAGACTATCCCTTGGGGCTGGACACTATTATTCCCAGTATAAGTTACTCACGCCGTAGCTTACCGTCACTAACAACGGGTTGACGGGTTGGTGAGCCACCTATAAAAAAGAACATTTTATGGGTTTGACATAATCGCCTAACTCATTAAGTACTTACAATTTGTCGGTATAAACTAAGAATTGTATAGTGTAGAAAAGGCAATTCATCCAGTAGACCGGTTTCGTCCTTATTGGGAACTCATCATGTACTGGCCAGAATTTGTCGCGGACAGGGCTCGAACCTGGACACGTCTGCTTCGGAATCTGGTGCTCTAACCACTGTGCCACCCTGCCGCACCAATAAGGACGAAGCCGATCTACTGGAGGAATTGGTTTTTTATATCGAGCCCCGTCCGCGACATATTCTGGGCACTACTTCATGAGTTCCCAATAAGGACGAAACCGGTGTACTGGATGAATTGCCTTTTCTACACTATACAGTTCATAGTTTATACTGACTAAATGTAAGTGTTTATAACAAGTTCGCAACCTTGATTATAGTAAATGTTATCACTGCCCGCACAACCAATGTTCGTTTAATGTATGGGCTATTGGAAAATATTTTGTTGAAGACAGATCCCCATTAATGTTTCAATGCATTTTCTGCCATATATATGCAAAATAGTTTGAAACTAGATAATATTTTACTGATTGTACTGACGGCATTTTACTAACGCACATCTTTTTTTGGGCTGCTAAAGCATTTTCTGTTTTTTTCAATAATGCGAGTCAATATAAACGGTTAAGACAAATTTGAGTGGGCTTCGATCTTATTCTTTGAATGCTTCTATATAAAAAAGCAGCACATCGTATAAATTGGTAATGTGTTTCGTCGAGTTTTCTTAATGGCGGAACTGTGGAGGGCTCACATAACTGTTTAGAAATCCTTTCTGGGTTAACAAAGAAAAACAAGGAGGACAGATTTTGACATGATAAAACAGCTTAAGTCAACTACATCCAAAGTGGGTAGTATAAGACCCACTCGCCTGCCAGGATGGGGCCCGCGTACACATCATATTTCTTGGTTAGAAACTCTGCGCGATATGGCATCAAATCGAGCTCACTGGCGATCTTGTTTCAGATTTCTAGTAGAATCATTTTACTAACACTCGTTTCTTAGTATGGCAAACTTAACTGCGAGGTTTGGGTTGTTTATGACGTGATACAGTGAAACCCACAAGGAAGCTGTATGACCATGATGGTGTTGTGTAGAGGTTTAATCTTAATAAATATACTCATAGTAACTAGTTACTCTTTCTCTTATATCTCACTAAAAAAATTATGTATCTAAATTATTATTTTGGTCATTATTTATTAAACAAATTATTGCTTTTTCGTTTCTCATGGCTGTATGGCAATGAAACATTGGTTACTATTGGCTTTTATATGGCTGTGCATAACGATAAGGATGATGAAAATTTACTAAACATGTTATAGGAAATATAACAGTTAAATACTGTTTGTTGCGGAGAACTATATATAAATATATATATATATATATATATATATATATATATATATATATATATATATATATATGCAAGTATGCATTAGGTGTTGCAAACCTAGTAACAAATTAGTTCATTTGTGACAAGAAGGATAAACCAAAGACAGTATGAACAGGAATGTATAGTCCCATGCACATTCGTTTCGTACTTACTGGTGACTCATCAGTAGGAGCCGGTATTACGTCCTTTTCCCACTATATATTTGGGTGAGAAATGTTGGAAAATAGAACGTTACTATCTCCTAGACGAATGTGTAAACCTGCAGTAGTGAAGCTGACATTATATAAAGTCTTGACAATGCGAATTCAACGCGAACTCACTCTATATAATATATATATATATACAGAGTCTGTAAAGGATACTAACACTATGGCTATTGTGTTAGTAACCGATACCAACATTATTGTACCAAACAGATACATGGTACTAACACTATGTTTTCCGCGTCGGAACCTGGTAGCAACACGATGGATATCAATTTATGCTATAGTTCACCGAAATTGAGAATTATAATTGTTTCTGAACACCAGTTACTCCAATAAATCCATACACTCGGGCCTTGATCGATATCAGTTATCAAATTTCGCGATAAGCATGACATCATTCAATTCGATATATAACAGTTAAATACTGTTTGTTGCGGAGAACTAATATATATGCAAGTATGTATTGGGTGTTGCGCACCTAGTAACAAATTAGTTCAGTTGTGACCAGAAAGATAAACCAAAGGCAGCATGAACGGAAAGTATAATCTTATTCACATTCGTTTCGTGCTTACTGGTGACTCATCAGTAGGAGCCGGTATTACACCCTTTAACCACCATATATTTGAGTGAGGAATGTGTGATAATAGGACGATATATACGGCCGCTTCTGCGAGGAATTTCTGTTGAAATAATGATCGCCCTAGATAAGACCCTTTGTTTATTCTTTGTCTTAAAGGTGGCTAGGAAATGTTTGGTGGTTACCGTAAACTCTAACAAACACATTCATCATCACAGATACACAACTACTTACACATTACGAGTGTTTTCAATTTTCGCTCATGTTTTTTTCGGTTGCGTAATCAGAATGCTATTGGTAATTCTTTGTGTGTCCGTGAGTTAAAAACGTGGAAATCCATCTAGTCTGGAATATGAATTTGAGAAAGAATAACTTTACTACTGACGAAGTGTTGGTAAATCTTGCCATTTATTTTTCTGTACTGCAATTCTTTATTGATCGACCAATTTACTTGCAGAGAGCTGTAATTCTTCCATTTCTCATAATAATTACATAAAATGTCATAAAATGACACTTTTCATGCTACTAGGTACTAAATACCTAATAAGCAATTGCATATACATTAATTCTCCGCAACAAAGACTATATTATTATCATATATTCATTTTATTGATGTCATGATTAACACGAAATGCGATAAATGATGTTAATTAAGGCTGGAATGTATGGCATTGCTGGATTTAAAGTTTTCCCGGATTGGTTGAAATTCTCAATTTTGGTGAAATTTAGCTTATCTTGAAAACCATTGTGTTGGTACCATTTACAGGAACGGTCTATATATTATATCTAGTGAGTTGGCTTTGAAATCTCATTGCCGAAGGTTGAACATGAAGTTAACTACATTACTGCTTGAATATACATTCGTATAGGAGATTGTACCGCCCCCATACTCCACATTTCTTGTCGAAATATATAGTGGGTATAGGGTGTAATACCGGCTCCTACTGATGAATCGCCTGTAAGAACGATGCGAATGTGCACATGAGATTACACCCTCTGTCCTTGCTAAATTCGGTTTACCCCTCTGGTTCTATTTGAACTAATTTGCTACTAGGTGCGCAACACCTAATACAAAATTGCATATATATTAATTCTCCGCAACAAAAAATAAAAATATTCTTCATTGTTCTTCATGTCCTCAATCAAAACGTTGCCTACACAAATGATTTCATCAACCTTTTAAGAATGGATATTAACTACTTAGACGGTGTTTCTATTTTATTGTTTGCGGAATATTTCTGTTTCTCTTTTACTGTTTTATGATAAACTAATGGAGCTGACAGATTTTTCGTGTATTAGATGTTGCACACCTAGTAAAAATTTAGTTCAAATATGGCAAGAAGGATAAACCAAAAACAGCCTGAACGGAACGTATAACCTCATCCACATTCGTTTCATGTTTACTGGCGACTCATCAGTAGGAGCCGGTATTACGTCTTTTGCCTAATATAGATTTGGTCAAGAAATGCGTAACAGTTGGACGGTACAACCTCTTATACGAATGTGTAAACCTACAGTATTGGAGTTAGCATTATAAAAGATCTTCTACAATTCGACTTCAAAGCCAACTCGCTATGTATAGAATATATACCAAGTTTGTAAAGGGTACCAATACTGCAGCTATTGTTGCAGTACCCGACACAAAAATTATGATACAGAAAATGTACATGGTACCATCAGTATGGTCTCCGCGTCGGTACATGGTACTATCAGTATGGCTCCGCGTCGGTACATGGTAATAACACAAGGGATTTCAATGTACGATAAAATTCACCAAAATGGAGAACTACAACAATTTCTAAAAGCCTTTTACTTCAGCAATTCAATAAACTCTGACCTTGGTCGATAAATATTATCAAAATTCGCGGTAGTTTTGAAATCTTTTAATTAAATATATAACAGTTAGTTACTGTTTTTAGTGAAGAACTAATATATATGCAATTGTGTATTAGGTGTTTCGCACCTAGTAACAAATTAGTTAAAATAGGACCAGAAGAATAAACATAAGCAAGCATGAACGGAAAGCATAATTTCGTGCACATTCGTTTCGTGCTTACTGGCGAAGAATCAGTAAGAGCCAGTATTACGCCCTTTACCCACTATAAATTTTCGTATAGAATGTGGTAAAATAGGACGGTACAATCTCCTATACGAATGTGTAAACCTGCAGTATTGGAATTAGCACTATAAAAAGTCTTGTACAATGCGGCTTCAAAACCAACTCACTATATCAAAGATATGCCGAGCCTATAAAGAGTGCCAACACCACGTTTGCCGAGTTGGCACATGGTACCACAACTATGGTTACCAAGTCAGTACATAGTACAAACAAAATAGATTTCCAGATGATGATGAAGATGATGATGTTGATGATGTAGAGTAATAGTTGCAGTTTTAGTTGTTTTTGTTGTCTTTGTGGTGGCTTAGGTTGGTGTTGGAGTTGTTTTATAATAATAATATTAGAAATAATAATAATTGTTATAATAAGTATTATTTATTCGGATATTATTGTGCTTTCAATTTTTTCTCGGGATTATGCTGGAGCTCTTAATTCGTACAGAAACGCATTTAGCTGTAGCATAAAGCCAGTTGTTTAATATTTAAAGAGATGCGAATCTCTTACAGGCCAATAACATTATCAGGCACATGTTTCTAAGCTTACCTTATTTTACAGAAGTAGTTGTATGTTGACAAAATTGGATTTTCATGCACTATTACCGAGTTAGTATTAATCATCATCCTCATCACATGCAACAGTTATCGGCCTATGTTAGCTGATGCTTCACAGCCACTCAACCATAAACAATACAACTAATAATAATTTAAGACAAGAGATGTTTCAGGACAGTGACTTACGAAGAGAAGGATCTAGCTCATATTGAGATACCTTTCTATGTAGCATGAATAAACGAGTCAAACTTGATCTCTATACAACAAAATTAAAGAATAGGCAATATCTTGCAGTTTTCTATGTTTCACTTCTTTAGAAAGGCCTATCCTCACAATTAACTCTGTTAAACTAAAAGAAGTTAGTTAAGAAGATGATTCTACTCTGAAACGTGATTGCCACTCAGCCCGATTAGGTGTCATATCGTACAGGATTTACAATCTAGAACTATGATACACAAGTGGAGCTCTTCTGGGTAGATGAACGGGTTCTATATTACTCTCTTTGATTATAGTTGACTTTAACTATTTCCTCCATGTCAAAATCTGCCTACTTTGTTGCTTACAGGAATCTGGTGTACCTTAGTTATTAATGCTTTACTAAGCAATCGAATTGAAGCCATAGACAAAATGTGATTGAGCCAGTGCAATTGGCGCAGCATTGTGCTTTTGCAAGAAAGAGCAATTATTAGTCGGAAAAATACATCTACGGATATCAGTGTTACTTTAAATCAAGTTTGCGAGCATCAAGTAAACACCAATCCCGTTGTATTTAACCAGTCGTCGATCAAGATAAACCTACCGCCAGTCGCAAAGCATTGACGCGTTTCGACCTTCTATGATCATCATCAGAGTACGACGGCAAACTGACTAGCGAGGATGATGATCATGGAAGGTCGAAACGCGTCAGTGCGTTGCGACTGGCGGTAGTTTTGTAAACTTGATTTAAATAATTGTTACCACCACTCGCACAATCAATTGTTTAACCAGTGTTACTTGTTCGTTATTGGTAATCTATATTGGCTACGCTTCCCAAACAACGGTGATCGATGGCATATAGACGTCTAAAGTTATTGACTTTCAATGGTCAAGTTTCACTAGCGTATATCAAAACTCGATGTGTAGGTTGTACACACGACCTTTAAGGCAGAGTACGATACTCTTCTTTCTGCATAATTTGCTAGAGTTGGAAAAAACTACTATTCCCTTAATCAATTTGACACTCATATTGCCTGAGTTATTGATACAACTATCAAGAAATGCAAACCTTTTAACTACGCCCAGACCTGTGCTTTGAAGTCACAGTTTAAATGTGTGTAAATTATCTTATAAAGAGGGTGCAATTTTTATACCAAAAGTCAGAACCACGATTATTAATCAATTCTAGGTGGCCTGGGCAGTATCTCAGATGTCGAATTATAATGCAACATTGTCTTTATAGTTAAGATCGACTAATCTATCGCTGGTGAGAACACTTCGACATCTGCGTCCTGAACGTTTGGAGTAGTAAAGTTTATGATTGCATGTATTAGAAAATTAAGTAGAAACTAGACGCACATCACAGCAAGTAGTAAAGTTCTCCGAATGTTCATTGTGCATCCTAACGCTATTATGAATGTCTGTTTAGAGAGCGCTATAATATTTACAAATTTAGTAAGCGTAACACTTTTCAACAGATCGTCGAATAGAATATTGCGGTCCCCTGCGCTAAATGCACCTGTGAAGCCTAGAAAGACGGCTATTATTAAACGCTGATATACATTTCGCTTTTCAAGTAAAAACATGTGCACCAACTCGTCCTGGCCGCAATCCGGCTTTTTCTTATCTTTTGTATTCGGACGATGTGCTGAGCCGTCGTAAGATAATTGATGAAAATTACCTATGTACGACTGACATCAGGCGTACACCGCGATGGTTATAACAGGAATTACGAATTCACTTTTTGAAGATAGGGATGATGGTCAAATCGCTCATAGCAATCTGCATGGTCTTTTCATTCCTTACGGTACGTAAAAAATTAGTCAACGCCTTGAAATTATGTCGCCTGCATCTTTAAATAAGATCGGAAGCATATCTTTGGGGCCTATAGAGTTAGAAATGTGAAATGCAATCTTGTCTCTTAAAAATCACAAATCTTCAGATCTCGACGATCTGCTTCCGAAATTATTTGAAGTTCATTCTAAAAGATGTATTTGTTGTCTCAGTGCTGTCCTTTTTGTTTCGGATTTGACCGCATTTTGCTTGTGCGGGACAATTGGTAGCACTCATAGGTCGGTAAAATCTTGAACTTCCTTCATATTCAGATGATGTAATTTTTGGCCTCAATTGATGGGTTCTCACTTGTCCCTTCTTCTTTAAGCCTTCAATTAGCTGATTGTCTGAAAATGACGTTGGATCAAGATTTTCCATTGTTCTTTGTCCTAATTTTCGAGACTTCATTTGTGTGCGCAGAGGGGGACAGGGATAAGTTTTTGTATACATTTGAGTATTAGAGACTAGGTATGAAGACCGGATATTAGGAAGACAATTAAAAGTACTTTTAGAATTAAAATAGATATAAATATATCTGTCTTGAATGAGAATACCATATTTGTCACAAGTTGTGTTTTACTCCTGTGCGTATTGTGTCAACCCTGAAGATGAGACTGGAAATGAAGTCTCGAAAATTAGGTCAAAGAACAATGGAAAATCTTGATCCAACGTCATTTTCAGACAATCAGCTAATTGAAGGCTTAAAGAAGAAGGGACAAGTGAGAACCCATCAATTGAGGCCAAAAATTAAATCATCTGAATATGAAGGAAGTTCAAGATTATTTGAAGTTGTTTGCACATTAAATGTGTTAATGTGAAAAGCTAACGTAGGTTTAATGAATGCTAGTTCACGTGAACTAATCGATATTTGGTTATCCGATATGGGGATCAATGATTTTAACATCGTCCACCATATTTATGTCATTTACAGGAGCGTTTTTGTTCGATTGAAAAGAGAAATGTGAAAGAAAAGAGGCAGAATTTAAAACGAAGGTTTGCTTATTGATCTGATTTGACTTATCTACTATGCATGATTCAACAGATTGTGGCTTTTGTTTTGGATTTTCTTTCTCTTAAATGATCCGCCATCCAAGACTGACGAGCACTATCTCTCCAGGCACCAGTAATCAGATTTCTTGAGCAGCGGAAACTGTCCACTCTTGTCTGGCACACTTGCTTCATTTAGTCACTACCCATTTAACACTAAGAGTTTCTGCGTTGTTAAATCGAAATCGAGGCTTTACATAAAACCTGTTGATGGCTATCCAATTAGACATGGAAAGGTTCATATTACCATTTCCGAGCTGATTAACAAGTGCTCGCCGGTCGCCAGGACCGAAATTTTCATGGTTACGGATTTTATTTGAGGCTATTATAGCATGTAATACATGTTTGTCAAAGCGGCGTGCTAAGGATCAGGTCGCTATTCTGCCTACCGGAACCGTTATTTTTTATTTCAATTTCATCTGTGAGGCTAGTTATCTTAGGCGAATGGCGAAATATGCAAATTCCATATTAATGGGTAAATTTTAATCTTTGTAAAACGATATGCAAACTGGGTTTAAGGTGTAGTACCGGATCCTACTTATGAATCTCCGCTGTGCACAGAACGCATTTGTACAGGAGATTGCATCTATTTTGATGCTGGCCTATGTGTATCCTTTAGTCTTATTTGAATTAATTTGTTACTAGTCGCGCAGCACCTAATACACTTGCATATGTATATAGATGTATGTATGTATATGCTATTTTTGCGCAAAAAATAATAAATTAGCGGTAAAAAGTTTCAATATATCCCGGGATTCTTAGAACGCCTACAATGCACGCATAGTATTAGTTATTCTATAATTATTATTGGGACGAGAAAGGCTTCAATTTGGACTATTATTGAATACGTTTCTGTACGGAGCAAGATGTTTATTTTTTGTTTTTTACGTTTTTCTTGCTGTGCTATATGCGCATTACTATTTTGTTATGCTCTGCTACGCACGACCTTGTTTCGTTGTTTACAATTTAACAAAAAAATAAGTTTTCCTTTGTTATTAATATTGATTCTGTTTTTAGGCTGTTGCCGGTATGCTTGTCTATCATGTCTCTAGCTCATGAAAGATTTTGATTATTCTGGTTTTGCCTGGAAGAAATATAGGTTTTATGGAATATCGTGAAGGAACACTTATTTCATCGCTATAGGTTTGGAAACACGATGCTTTATAGCATTACGCTAACATTTATTGTCGCTTTTACTTTATGTCAGAAATATTTTCAGCTGACCACCCGCGGAGTGTGGCTGTTCGTAGCGGAATTTTTATCAAGAACTTTGTGTTTACCAATACAATATTGGTACCTCCTGCAGTAAAATGATGCTCTTATTTGTTTAATTGTTGGATGTTTTCGTAAGTCGTGGTAAAAATATACGCTCAACAGGAAGCTTGAAATGAAGAGACTGGCTTTGTTATTCCCATGATGCCTACACAGAACTCACTATCATGTAAAAATTTGAGTTGCAACTCCTTTTGATGCTTCTCTAGTAGTCTTTTTGGAGAAGCTTTTTACATTCGGCCATGTGTGAGACTTCACTCTCCGGTTTTAATGTAAGCACTCATGTTTTTGTTTGATAAACTATATTTATGATATTTACTTTATCGAAATAAGATGTATTGCTTAAATCACAAACATCAGATAGATAGAAAATCGGGCGAAGAACTTTAGTTTTGTTTGTGTCAATATAAATACTTTTCGTATTGGGGATAATTAGGTGAAATAAGTGCGTTCAATCTATGCATTTGTTTTCTTATGATTTTGTTCATTTTTCAAAAACCATGAACAATGATATCTTATTTGAACGCAAGTTGTCTTTTGTTCTTGTGTTAATGAACTATTAATAGCAAACTGATAAATTACTAAAAACGTGTTATATGTTTTATTGTTTGTAGAATCAATTCGTGAATTGTTAACTCCGTTGCAAAGCGATCGGATTTTCAGCATACTATTGAAGACACTTTAAATTGAAGCCTTCTTATGGCTCTCCGTGTGTAGATGTGTGCTTATGTGGAAATTTGTAAATATGCCGAACTCCAAATAAATTTTGTATATTTTGTATTGTTTTAAATTTTGGATCAACTATTTTCTTGAATTAAATTGATTAAAATCTCTTGATGAGTAGTGATATTTAATATCTGTTGCACTACGGAATGCAAACTTGCTGATTGCCAAGTGCTAAATGCTAGTGTGTGTATAGTGTGGAACCTCTCCTATTTGAACCTTTGTTTCCTCATGCCAATATCGACCCACCAATGTCGATTAAAGATAATTTCATTATAGTGTTTCCGGTTTCGAGCTCCGTAAAATGGATTATTATTCAGATTTCGTTAATTGTTTGGAACAAAAAACGTCCTCATATATCATACGTCATTCACATGTCTTTCTTTTTCTACCAGGGCTCAATGCTAATCAACAACATTAAAAACTCATGCTGGTTATCGCTGTACATCGTCAGAACCGTTCTGGATCTAGTTTCAGTCATTAAATAATAAGCGGTTAGGACATTTTGTATGCTAGTAGTACTAGAACTGTAATAAGGAATGGATAGGCCAAAGGGCTTACAATTCGAATTGCTCGGATGTACTGTTTTTTATTTACCAACCACGTCTTATGTGAGAATTTGCAATAAAATCACTTGGCATTGATTATCTTAATCTATTGTTTCGGTTCCTACCGTGTATTTCCTTTCTATAGTTACTGTCTAATCATAGTTTTATGCGTTTAAGCCAGATGGATCTCACTGAATAATGTATCTGGATGAAGAACAAAATCTGATTTCGGTAATAAAAAGATTTTCGTTAAAACTATTTATCGTATAAGATTGATGATCAATGCTTTTATGATAACATAAACCAAACTATGATCTGAGTTATAGAAAGATTTTTCTGCACAATATTTATCAAATTATATTATTGAGTAACGCTTTTATTCGTATTGTGATCAAACTAGGATCTGGATAATGGGAAGATTGTCATGCACATTATTTATCATATCGTTATATATTTATATGTGAACTGTAAAACAAAACTAAGTCGTCCATTATTAGTGAGGATTGTTTGTAAACGGAGTTTTTCTTCTCGTTGATAGTCTGCCAATGAAGGTTGATCAGCACTTTCCGCCCAGATGCCAGTAGCCAATGTTTCTTTCAGCAGTCGAAACCTGCCCTGCACGTCCAGCACGTTTGCTCTCATTCCGTCACTACACATTTTACACTAAGTGTTAATGCGTTGTTAAATCGAACACGAGGCTTCACATGGAACGGGATAATCGTTGTGTCCGTTTAGACCCGGCAAGTTTCGTGCTTTTATTCACGGGCTGTCTAGTTCGTGCTCGCCAGTTGTCAGGCCGGAATTTCTATGACCACGCACGTAAATTCGTGCGCGATGCTTTTTTGCGAATAAAAGCAAAACTAAAATTTGGTTTATAGAAAGAGTTTACAATGTGTTATTTATCATTTTCCATTGGCGAGCAACGATTTTATATGAAAATCAAGCTATTGTATGCAATTTTCCGCGGAAGGGGGTCGCATCAGTTATATTTGATTTCTGTTTTTGGCCTATCAGCTGCGAAATGTTGCCACACACTACAAGCAATTTTCAGTTATTCACTAGCCACTCCTCCTGTTGAAGGAATATCAAAGTGAAATTTTATAACACAAAACAATCATTGGTTGCGCGGGTGGTAAATAGCAATTATTTCATTGATATAAATACCTACCGCATTATATTTGTTTGTCAGTATAATCTATGCATGGTGTACGTAGCAAGGATAAGTCTTCATGTCGACCAATTGAGTCCTTATTGAGAACCCGTAATGTACTGTACAAGATTTTTCCGTGGACGAGACGCGAACCAAGTTATATTTGCATTGGAGTCTGTAACTCTATCCACTGCGACATTCTGCCGCACATTACACGCAATTTTAAATTATATAATAATTTTTAGGCACACAAATTGTTAGTGAGATTTACGAAACAGAGTACCTAGTTACTATGAGTATATTTATCTATATAACCCACAGAATTGAGGTAAACTAAACTTCTGCACAAAACCATTATGACCAATTCAAAATTAAGTCAAAGTAACATGAGCAATGTGATTAGTGATTATCTCAGGCTCACATCATTGGTAAAAATAATTATTATTACCACCCGTGCAATCAATGATTTCTTAATAGTCTGGATAATGGAAATATTTTCCTGCACATTAGCATTGGTTTCATATAGCTGCATAACGATTTTATTCGGAAAAATCTAACACTTTGATCTTGGTGATAAAAACATATTTCATATTCCATTGACGATGAATACTTTTATTCGGATAAAAAGCACAATATTATCTTGCATAGATAATAATTTTCACACACATTGACATTAAATTGGTGAGCGAAACAGTTTCTACACATTAATTATCATATTACACGGTTGAGCAACTTTTTGGGATGATGATCAAGCTAATAATAATATTTATGATATTACATTAGTGGGCGACGATTCCATTCGAAAACAAACCAAACTTTGGTTGGGTTAACAACGAGATTTTCCCACAATTATTATGGTTCCTTGGTGCACGACGCTTTTATTTAGACAAAATTCCAATTATGATGTCGGTAATGGAAGTTTTACCCACACAATATTTATCGTTTTATATTGCTGAGACATGCTTTTATGCTGATAAGAACGAAGCTATGATCTTGGTAATTGAAAGATTTTTCTACGAATTATTTATCACAGTAAAATAGTGAGAAGCGCTTTTATTTGGATAACGATCAATTTATGATCTTTGTAATAAAATTATTTTGCTGCACTGTATGTGTCATATTACATTGTGATGCAGTAATTTTATTCGGATAAAAATTCAATCATAACCTCAATAAAAGAAATTTTATCCTACATATGTTTTATCACACTACTATAGCGAACGACGTATTTCTTCGAATAAGGATAAATCTAGGGTCTGGGTAATTGTATTATTTTGATACACATTATTTGTAATAATAAAATATTGACCGATGTATTTATTCGAACAAAGATCAAATTATGATCTAAGTAATTTAAAGATTTACTCACTCGTTATTTAAAATTTTACATTGGTGAGCAATTCTTTTGTTCGCAAAAAGATCAATGATGATCTGGCTAATAGGAAGATTTTCCTACATATTTTTTATATTTGTATATTGGTAAGCCATATCTCTATTTATGTGAGGGTCAATTTATGCTCTCTGTAAAAGAGAATTCCCCCCCCCCACATTATTTGTTATATTACATTTGTGAGGAATATTTATTTTGTATACGAATCACTTTGTGGTTTTAGTAATAGAAAGTTTTACAACATGATATTTATATTATTTTATAGACAAGCAATTTCTCTTTTTAAGTAAATATGAAAATATGACGTGGCTAATAGTATGATTGTTCCTTACATTATATATCTTATTTCATTATTTAGCAGTTCTCTAATTCGAAGGAATGCAAAATTAAGATCAAAGATAAAATTATATATATATATATATATATATATATATATATATATATATATATATATACATTGATGGGTCAGATGTTTATATCAACATCGGAAACTTGATGAAAAAGAAACTGGTAACTGTTTGTGTTTGTGTTTATGCATGCGCGTTTACGCTTATTTTAGCATGTTCATTTCTCGCTTCCTGTTTGTTTTTATATAATTTGTGTTCAATTTAACTTAATTTATCAATTAAAATTACAAATGCATAAAAAAGGTTAAACTAAAATTCTATTTGCACATATAGTAGTCAGTATCAATAAGCATTGTCTGCAGTAGCAAATACAAGCAATCCAGCACATCAGGTTCATCGCTATTTAGAACCCTTCGTGTACTCTCCAGAATTTGTCGCGGGTGCGCTCGAACCGGAGCACTTTTGCTTCTGAGTCTGAAACGCTATACACTGTCTCACACCTAACGCATATTAAACCAAACTATCAGTTTTAATTCTAGCTTATAATTTTGGTTAGCATTTCCTTAATTTGGGAGCCTACGTGGTATCATTTTCGACCTAAAGAACCAACTGGCTACCCACAGTATGTTGTTATGGAACGGGCACTATGTCACGTGTGGAAGTGATTTTGATTTGAATATTTGCCAGGATTTTTATTATTAATATTTGTCAATACCAAATGTGAATTACCTAAGATAGCAAAGACAAATTTTCCTGTAATTCGGTTTTGTCCTTATTGTGAACACGTCAATTACTGTGCTGAATTTGCTACGGACTGGGCTCGAACCAGAGCACATTTGCTTTTGAGCCTGCGACTTTTCACTGCACCACTGCTGCCGCATACTACACTATATTGTAAATTATATACAAACTTAAGATCATAGTTAGCTTTTCCTTCAGTTGGAACCTAAAGTTCCAACTAGCCGCCAAATATTTGTCGTCATAGAACAGATGCCTTGCAACCCGGGGAGTTGATTTCGAGTTGAATATTTATGTTAGGGTTATTTTTATAGTTATTTGTCAAAATATACTGAGTATTGAGTAGTGTAGCTTAAACAATTCGTTCAGTAGACCGATTTCTTATTGGGAATTGGTCAAGTACTGTCAAGAATTTGCTGCTGACGGGGCTCGAACCAAGGCGCCAACCCTGCAGCATACTACACTATATTTTTGCTTATATACTAACTTATATTTTTTGTTTGCCTTTCCTTCAGGTGGAGCCTGTAACATCCCCAGTTAGTCATTATCGAACAGATATGCCAGTTATGCAAGCGATATTGAATTTAAGATTTATGGCTGACCTTTGATTAAATTTGCATTCATCAGTTTGAACTACGAATTCAGAACTAATAAATTAGTCGCCAGAATTTCCGTGACTGGGTCTTGAACTTGAGGTTATAACCTTTTGAATCTAGCAAACACAGAAAATGCGCATTACATGCACTTTTTGCTAAAATCAAACATTTTTATAGTAATCGCTTTAAATTTAATATTTTAATTGGCCACACCCGATATGTCAGTATAAGGAAGGCACCATGTCATTTGGTTAAATGATATTCAATTTAACTGTATTACCACAGGATTTGATTATATGTATTTTGATGCTTTAAATTGAGTTAATTTTAAGATAACGCATGCAATTTATGGAAAGGATATTAGACGAACTGCCAAAATTTTAAGAAAATTACACTCTGGTTCAAATCCTGGTTGCGGAGATTATTGTAATTATATGATAAAGTTCCAAAAATGATGAAACCCATCTACTTGATGTATTGAACTTGCTGCCATTGTACTTAAATTTAATATAATTTTGCCAGATGTCAAGTTGGCCATCTTATAATGACAGCTAAGGTGTTGTTAGCTGAAACTTTGTTCAAAACGTTAGTAAATAGGATCTGGCTCAAATAAAAACTAAAAACATGTTACGAACCTAGTAAAAAATTAGTTCAGTTGTGACCAGAAGGATAAACCAAAGGCAGCATGAACGGAAAGTATAATCCCATGCACATTCGTTTCGTGCTTACTGGCGACTCATCAGTAGGAGCCGGTATTACGCCCTTTAACCACTATATATTTGGTAGAAGAATGTGGAATAATAGGACGGTACAATCTCCTAGACAAATGTGTAAACCTGTAATAGTGAAGCTAACATAATCTAAAGTCAACGACAATGCGACTTCAATGCTAACTCACACTATATAATATATATACCGAGTCTGTAAAGGATACTAACACTATGGCTATTGTGTTAGTAACCGATACCAACATTATTTTACCGAAAAGGTACATGGTACTAACACTATGGTTTCCGAGTCGGTACATGGTACCAAACTGATGGATATCAATTTATGCTATAGTTCACCAAAATTGAGAATTACAACAATTTCTGAACACCTGTTACTCCAGTAAATCCATACACCCTGGCCTTGATCGATATCAGTTATCACATTTCGCGGTAAGCATGACATCATTCAATTTAATATATTACAGTTAAATACTGTTTGTTGCGAAGATCTAATATATATGCAAGTATGTATTAGGTTTTGCGAACCTAGTAACAAATTAGTTCAGTTGTGACCGGAAGGATAAACCAAAGGCAGCATGAACGGAAAGTATAATCTCATGCACATTCGTTTCGTGCTTACTGGCAACTCATCAGCAGGTGTTCGGTAATTGTTGTAATTCTCAATTTGGGTGAACTTTAGCATAAATTTATATCCATCAGGTTGGTACCATGTACCGACTCGGAAACCATAGTGTTAGTATCCGGTACTCATCGATTTCAAAAAAGGTATCAGTTACCAACACAATAGCCATAATGTTAGTATCCTTTACAGACTCGGTATATATATTATATATAGTGTGAGTTAGCGTTGAAGTCGCATTGTCGTAGACTTTATATGATGTTAGCTTCACTATTGCAGGTTTGCACATTCGTCTAGGAGATTGTACCGTCCTATTATTCCACATTCTTCGACCAAATATATAGTGATTAAAGGGCGTAATACCGGCTCCTACCGATGAGTCGCCAGTAAGCACAAAACGAATGTGCACGAGATTATACTTTCCGTTCATGCTGCCTTGGTTTATCCTTCTGGTCACAACTGAACTTATTTGTTACTAGGTTCGTAAATGCGTTTTTAGTTTTCATTTGTCAGATCCTATTTACCAACGTTTTGAATAAAGTTTCAGCTAGCAAACACCTTAGCTGTCATTATAAGATGGCCAACTTGACATCTGTCCTGCAGTTGGACTCTATTCGGCATCGCTTTCGGTCTAAGCTTCATAGTCTAACATTATAGAGTAAACACCATATCCCATGGTGAAATGATATTGAATAATCGTATATTGAAACTATATGTTGAAAGAGATGTCAAATAGACTCAACGTTTCGGGCCCGTTTGCGACAATTCTGGTAAGAGCTTTATGAGTGCTCAATATGGACAATATCAAACTTCCCGGTTAACTGAATATGCTGTCTTGTGAAATCCTCAGTTTATATAGAAAACATATAACAAAATCATTTTAATAAAAATTAATTCAATGTCACTTCAACATATGGCGTGGTTGATGTTTTATGATAAATTTCGGATGGCTCGTTGAAAATGTAGGTAGAAAACGATGCTAAATATGCGCCACCTGAGGGAGAAAGAGTGGAAATCACATTTTCTTAATCTAAAAATTGCATGTAGTGTGCATGAGTGCCAAATAATGACAAAACTGGAATAATTTATGAATTGTACTTGCTAACTTGCTCAATATTAAGTTTCTATTGATAAAATATATAACAAAATTCTTCAGCTATACCTTAATTCAGTATCACTTCCTCATTTGGCATGACGTCCGTTCTGAAAAGACATTTCGGGTGGCCAGTTGGAACTTTAGTCGGAAGCGATGTCAATTAGGCTACATATGAAGGGAAGACTGTACAAAAATCATAAGTTGGTATTTATCTGAAAATTGCGTGTGGTTAGGGGCTTACGTAGCGCAGTGGTGTCTTCATTGAAAAAAATCTGGTAAGTATACTTGATGGGTGTCCAATAAGGGAAAACTTGAGGATGCAAACTTGCTACCTTATGCAATGTTTAGTTTATACTGACAATACACTTATATGTACGCATATATTCATAGCACACATTCCATGTGCAAAAATAAAAAAAAATCAGATAAAAGAACCGTTTAAAAGAAACATGTTGCGCGACAGGAAATAAACAGTTTACCTGATTTTCGGATTGCGTACCGAAATATTTGAATCCACTGTCATCATGATTTTTGCAGATATTTCGGGCTCCAATTACGGAGCCCTTTTTCAATGCCAAACACATCACACACTTAGTTGACAACCAATATGTCAAGTGGAAATATTAATTTAAACCGCCTCATTTATACTTGATTTTAGATCTCTTAAGCATAACGTTTTTTTATAAAAATGTTAGGAAAGTGTATGTTAAATTGGTTTGTGTATGTGTCTACATGTATACACTCTTCGCAATGAGATTACAGTGATATAATGACAATTAATGACAACTCACTAGATAAGCGTACGTCATGCCTGTGTGTATGTGTTCTCGTTTGTTTTGAATTGAGGAGTAATCAGTTAATGCAAGTGTACACTCATCCCAGTGAAATTACAGCGATTTGGCAACATCTGACTATTCACTGGATAAGCGTGTTTGTGTGTATGTGCGTGAGCGTTTACTTAAAACTAAGAGCTAATCTGTTACATGTAATTACAGGCACGTGTAACGGTCATACAAGTAAAACTAAAATGATAACTGTCATTTCCTAGCTGCACACGTCAGACCTATTTTACACTAACCTTTCTAAATGAAGTAATTACGAGTGGCATTTCGGTGAGGAGGGGGAATGACACTATTAATAGAGTAAATAATTAATAAGTAGTAAAATTAAATTAGAAACGGATAAAGTGTTTCAATAGGGTAGAAAGTTAAATTAAACGGTACGTAAAAGAAATTAAAAATTGCCTGATAAAGAAGGTACTAGTAATAGTGCAAAGAAAATAAAATTAAAATAAACCTTGCCATCATGTATAGATAAATGTATGTTATATCTGCAAAAATCATGATGACAGTGGATTCAAATATTTCGGTACGCAATCCGAAAATCAGGTAAATTGTTTATTTCCTGTCGCGCAACATGTTTCTTTTAAATCTTATTTAGGTACTAAATACGGTGCTACAACAGTGAAGTTGCAAAATCGCTATCATCACATAAAAAAACAATTAGTAAGGCAAGTGGAAAATATTCGTTTCATTAAAATATGTTTAAAACATTGTGTAATTCCTAAATGTTTTAAATTTAAATTGCCATTTCATTTAAATGATAAAGGTAGATCTCTTAAACATGAACTGACTTTGAACATAATGAATACATTAATTAGCGATTTAGAGATACGCAAATATGAACTAATTAGAGAGAAAACTAAAATAAGATCTATGTTACTTTCCTTCTTGCACGCGGATGACTTTAAATGTATAGAGGATTTTACTGATGGCGCACGTAATAAGTAGATAAAAAAAGGTTCACATTAGGCATGATAGAAAGTTAGGAAATTTGGGCATCTATAGACAGACCACAGTTAGGACGTGTCCTGTTGTAACTAATCGAGTGGTAAACCTCTCTAAAATAAATCTTAATGAGAAACAGCTGGAAATGCTTAATCGTGGTCTGAATACAGCTATCCAAATTGAGAAATCACCAAAAAATGAGATAATTACTGAGGCTGTTAAAATAGCACAATTCCTCTCAGACAAGGATAAAGTTAGGTTTGAATTAGACGTAGCCGCAGCTGTGCTAACGTACACAGAGGAAAAATATAAACCAAATTATGAAATAAAAAGTCTCAGGAAAGAGTTAATAGCAAACAGTGTGATATGTTTGAAAGCAGACAAAGGAGGAGCGATGGTTCTGATGAATCAATCTGATTATAATGATAAAATGTATGAACAACTAGACAATATAGAAGTATACACTAAA